>VYXH01011245.1:141080-160702 GCA_013397275.1 Burhinus bistriatus | reverse complement strand
TTTTTTTTTTTTTCCCCTTAAGGGCACTAATCCCACATTGCATCTATGTCAGTGTGGACATGTTGTTCTGTTACTGCTTTTTGCTGGAGAATTGGCACCCAGGTAGCTCCATTGCAGACACCTCCAGTGAGCGAAGCAGCAGAAGGTCCAAAAAGCAGTGAGTTTGATCAGGAAAATATTTCTTAGTTAGGAGATAGATCGAGAGGAAGGACAGAGGTCATCTTCGCTTGCCTTTAGGCACAGGCAATATTGTGTGTGAATCTCGGCTAGTTATCTAGATGCCTTTATCAGTGTAGACCCCATTCACTTGGCCTGTCCTAGTCCCCCTTATAGGGTACAATGGGGCACGTCTTCTATGAGCCCATTTTTTACTTCTGAGGACAACGGGGTCTGGATGGTGGTGGGGGTGGAAGATGTGCTCAGGTTTGTAAGGTGGCTCTATGAAAACCTCCCTGCTGACACCCCCAGAAAGGACTTGGAAGAGTGTAACAGCACCCTTACAGCTTTCTTACTTACTGGTTGTCATGCCTTTTGCAGGGACAGTGGCTGGCACCCATCTTTCTGGTCCCATTCAGTTGGTCTCATCCCCATGTACTGTGAAAGGCTTTCAGAAGTGCGTACATTCAGAGATGCTGTTTGGTTTTGCTTTACCCAGTTTCTGTGTAATGGAAAGAGCTCTTGGAAGTATTAAATTATCAATTTTCTCACAGGTACCCAGAGTGCTGATTGTTATGGTTTTTTTTATCGATGTCTGATCTGGAAACAGATTGCAGGTTTTGTTGTTTTTAATATAATATGACATGTCTCAGCATGCAGCCGTAGTAATGTAATATAACAAGAAACAGGCCTATTCGGAAGGTACAGGCATTGGTTATTGCCCTTTGGCTGGAAAAATTGCTGCTTCTTTTTTCTTTTTTCCTTTGCAGTCCTTAATCAGGGAAGCTAATTCAAACCTTTGCCAAATTCTGTGTTTGTAACTGTGTCACTGTTAATACAACAAGTAACAGCACCATATTAACTTGTGTTGTGTGGGCATATCTAAAACCCAGGTGGTTCCTGTCTTGGGAGTCTGATAGTACAGGGTAGTATGTTCAGAGTTACCTCAAGGTTTCCTCTCAGCGTCAGGAAATTCCATTTTGTCCACTTAAGATTTCTTTGCAGCAGAATTACGTTTATGGTGGTGGCAGAACAAATTATGAGCTGGAAACGAGGGTGGTCCTTGGGAGATTTGGGAATCGGGAAGGGTCAGTGATTATATGAGTGACTGCAAGGCATCTCTGGGGGAGAAAATGGGAAGGCAGGGTCAGCAGCAAGGGAACGGCTGAAGGAAGAGACCTGGGCAGCAGCCAGAGTTTGGGGAGGATTAGAGTGGGTGGAAGAGACCTGAGAAAGTATCTGTGGAGCTTTGAAGGACCAGAAGCTGCTCAGCTTTGCCACTGGCCCCCTCGAAGAGTGCTGTGGATACAACTCAATGCGATGCTCTGCTGTCTTCAAGCCAGCACATATAATTATTGATCTTGCACTGTTTTCTGTGAGCTACAAAAGAAAATCAGAGTTGTATGTTAGAAACTGTGCTTTCCCAGTTCGATTGAATCCTTTTTTTATTTTTATTTTTTTTACATTGCATTCGAGGTGGTGCACTGATTTCTTGTTGCAAAGGAGAAGGGAAAATATTGAGCTTGTGCTGTTGAGCCCAGTGTTGAAACCCCAATGTTTTCCAACCCATCACAAGAAGCTGGCCATGGAGAAGGATTGCTGGCATCTCCTAGGACAGTAGCGTGGTCTGTGGCATCACACCTGTCCACAGCCAGGATGGGCTTAGCCTGGATCCTGTTTGTGTGATGGGACCAGATGAGCTCACAGAGAGCACTAAGAGGACTATGCTGGCACATGAAAATATATGTATATTGATGACACGCGTGGCAGATGCCTGAGGCTGGCTTTGCAAGATCCTAGCAGAACCCCAATTTGTTAAAATCCAATTTTGTTGGACAGCAGGACATGCCAGTGGGAGTGAACGCACACTTTGCTTGCTGTGAGGCTCTGGGAAATATGTCTTTACCGTAGCCCTTGATGGGGATGCTGGGGGAAATGAAGTCCTGTCTATGCATGCTGAAGTAGTTGGCTATATTGTTACATTAGAGTCCTTGGCTTTTAAAAGTGAGTAATGCAATACTGTCAAAAAATAAAAGATGACTTTTAAGAAGCCCTGCTCTCTGGGGTTAGGGTACCCATAGCCTATTTGGGGGGTAGAGACCATCAGAGTAAACGCAGTGGCCACTGTTGCTAACCAGGTTTCATGGTGTACTCTGCTCCTGAGGAGTGGTCCCTTGTAGGACTGAACCCCAGCCCAGTCCATGCTGCAGTTGCTTTCCTGGATAGCAGGAGACGTGCAGGCTGTGAAGAGGATCCTCCTTCAAAAACACCTATAACAAGCCTACTCCTTTTTGATAAAAACACTTTGGTTTCATATTCTGGGGTTTATTTTTAGCAGCTCTGCTGTGAAATCTATCTCACTAAACAGACCCTGCTCTCTGTTTTCACTGGCGCTTCTGGCATAAAGTCAATAAACTTATAATAAGAGAAATCGCTGGAGAATTTTGCAGAACTTTGTTAGGTTGACAACAGGTGGAAAAAATGCATTATAGGTTATATTTAAACTACACTGATTCGAGGCATGCATTCATGTAGTAAACAAACTCATGGCTATTCTCAGCTGAGTACTTAAACCCGCAAATGGGAAGGGGCATGGAGCCCTCTGGTCCATCCTCCTATGCCATGGCACGGTCAACTGGGTTCATATCACTCCCGTGAGGTGCTGGGAGGTTGTTAAGAGCAGGCTTAGAGAATCATCATTCAGAGACTCCCTTCAGTACAGTGCTGGAATACAGTATGGTAAAAATTAAACTAAACCTCCCAATGACCCTGATTCAGCCTGAATACCTACAAGAGAAAGACAGTGCTAGGACTTCCAACTCATTCTTCAAAGGAGACCTATAAAACCTTCTAACGGCAGCCAGAGAGGTAAAAATTTATAGCTCTGAATATTAAAAAGTCCTAAATTCAAGTGAGATACTGGCTTCAAAACACAATTCTTCTTTTCCCCACTGCATGCTTTTTGCTACCCCTCACCTATGTTAGCTTCTTGCCTCTCTTTCTGTAACACAAAAAGAGTGGTCACCATTTCTGTGCTCCACAGGTGCATCTTCCCCTCAGGTTGTCTAATTGGTTAATATAATTAACTTAAACCTGGAGCAATTGTTCCTAATCTGTCCTTAGCTTGAGGTTTTCAGCTTGTATGTCACACTTGAAAAGAAGCTCCTGTGCCTGGGAGGGGGCTCATTATACTTCCAGCTGCATCCAGTTGATCGAATCCAAAATACTGCTTCTTTCTGAAAGCCTTGTCTGGCTGATAAATCTTCGGAGGTATAAAGCAGATATTCTGCAGGTTGCAATGCACATTGGCTGAGGAGTGAGGATTTTGAGGCTGTAGCACCGCTTGGGTTAGAAACTGGTGATGGGGTTTGATGGACCTACGATGACAACATTCAGAAGATAATGGAAACAAACAGTGCTGGCAGTTTACATTTTTCTCTTAGAGGGGACTACAATGATTTTCCTGATATTACTGTGCTGGCATACGAAGCAAAAATGTCTCTTATCGCTCACGCTGTAAGTGCTGAGAGAATCTTGAGGAACTGTGATCATCTCTTATTCAGGAGCAGAGGTATTTCTTGCTATGGAAAAATCTCGTTGAAAAATCAGTTTCTGAGATCTCTCAGCTTTTCTGCCAGAGGTGTTCTGCCAGTCTGAGGGAAAAGAATAGTTCTGATAAATAAATCCTCTAGCAAGTATCCGAATGTGAGGAACGTCGGGGAAAAAGACTTGTACTTGGAAAAACGAAAAAAGTGCTCTATAGTGCAGAGAGCAATAGGAAATGAAGCATATTGAGCGATTCCATTTATGGGGAGAAAGATTAAGGCTCTTGTTTCGGGCAATAGGGTGCTCCTGGCCTCCAGGTGGGGAGGGAGCTCCTTTGTCAACATGCTTGTACAAGCTTTCAGGGGCAGAGATGGGTTTACCTTTGGAGGTGGGGTGAAGCAGATCCCCTTGTGCAGCTCTCCTGAATGCTCCTCGTGGGTGATGTTCAGCATGGGTGGGTGCCCACTGCTGGGAGGTTCGCGTCTGTTAGAGGCAAAAAGTTGAGTTTTGTTCACTCTGTGCCCGTACTTACGTGTTTAGAGGGCACCAGTGTGTTTTAAGATGTTTAGGGCCCAGGGGGAACTTCTAGTGACATAAATACTTCCAAGTCTACTTGCAGCATGGCACTCCTACGTGCTGTGCAGCACATCGGCAAGGTTTTGACCCTGGTAAATAGAGGAAACCAAGTTGGGATTTGCAGATGTTGCATGCCAGTTTGTAACTGGACTTTTTTTTTTTTTGACACATGTTGTTGAGGAGAGCTGTGGGTCCTTCTTGTGATGGCCAGCTGTGACCCCATCATTAGGCTGGGCAGCCCACATGGGTTCGAGCAGCCCAGGGGCCCCATGTGGGTGGTCAGGAGAGGAAAATGTAGGCATATTTTTAAGATGATTTAAATGCACACCCCCCCCCTTTTTTTTAACCTTAATTCCCCTCCAAGCAGAAAAATGCTTTGAACATCCTTATTCTTCACCAAAACTGCCAGCAGATGTTTAACCTTCCCAAAATCTGTTTTGTCACTGAAGATAAATAATTTCGGTGTATAACATCTTTGCTTTCAGAAGGAAACTTAGCTCCTGAAAAGGAAAGCCTAGCTTGAAATTGTCTATTGTGCATACGCTGAGTGTGAAGCCCAGTGTTTTATCATGCTCATGGTATTGGTAACTTGGCAACTTTTAAATCATGAGAGATTTACACAAGTGCTGCCGAGTTGGAAATGTTTTATGACATGTTCATTCACACTAAATCAGACCCTGTCTTTTCAGAGTTTTCTTTCTAGACAGTTATGCAAATGCAAAAAGACAGGAATGGATTTAAAATGATTTTCAGCATTGGAAGATTAGCAGAAAGTGACAGACTGCCATGAAACACTCTGCCGCCTCTGCTCCTGCAGACTTCCAGCCCTGGTAGGGATGGGGATGGGATGGGCAGCAGTGAGAAGAGGAAGAAACAGATTAAGGGTCTTAGTTTTATCTTCATTACCGGAACGTTTATGTGTTTGGATGGGATGATGAGTCTGTTTAGCAAGGTGTTTGTTATGAAATTATAATTAAAAATTAATATATGGAAGTCTAGTGTAGGGCTTGATTGTTCCCAGTATGCGACTCCTCTCTCCACCCTTAACTGAAAATGAGCTAGCAAACTTTTCCTTTCAGTCTTGTCCAGGGAGTGGACCCTGCAAAGCTTCTAAAGTGATAATTATCTCTTGCTTATGTGGCTGAGCTCGTTTGCTTCTCTGGCTGTGGAGGGACGAACTAGCTTCTACCATGCTAAGGGCCCAGGCAGGATTATCCTGTCCTGTTGCTCCCCCACCCCAAATCCCCCAAACTGGAAGTGCAGCGTTTAATACCTCTCATCAAAAAATGACACTGCTCTTCGGCGCCTGCATACAGCACTGGAAAGCTCAGCGCTCCCTGTGCTCTTTTAAAGACTGTATTGCCCATAGTATTTTCTATGTGCTCTCAACTGGTGTGCAACTGCAATTCTTAATGGATTATTAATTAGCTTAATGTAAAAAGTAAATTCATGGAAATGACCTCCTGAGTCAGGTAGGCTGCTCTATCATACAATCCCCTAGAATATCTGACATAATTTACAAAGAATCATCTCTAAGAAGGACTGGAGTTGATAGGGTCTGGTCTCTGCCACCAGCCTGCCTGTCCCTGACACAGGTGACATGCTGAGGACAGAGGTATTTTGTACTTGCAACCTCCACTTTGATTTATGAGTACTTTGTACAGTCATATGTTCTCTGAAGGCCAAAGCCAAAGAAGCTGAAGAAATCCAGAAGATCCCCATTGATTAATTAGATTTTTACAGTCAATTCCTGGTCAAATTTTCATTTGAGTGTTACTCGGGCTGAGTCACTACTTTGCTTTGAAAACAATGAGATTTAAAAAAAAAAAAAAAAGGTGTCAGAGCCTTCCTATTTTCTTCAGAGTACACTTGGACCACTTTTATAGGGCCCTCTCAGCAGTGGTGGGTCTGCCTGTTGACTCAGCTGAACAGAGGTCCTCTGTGCGTTAGGTCTGGGACTCTGAAGAAAACTCTAAAAGCACAAGTATTGCCCCAGCTCTGACAGCCCTCGCAGTACCCAGCACCGAGAGATGCTGACCAGCCACGAGGCATGTTCTTGAAATGTTTTCCTTACTGTTAGGACACTTGCCCAATTTCCTTTCTGCCTCTCAAATACCTCTGAGACTCTACAAAATCTCCTTCTCCTTCTGTGCTTTCAGAGATGTGCTGCTGGTCTCCAACCATGAGGTCATGATTTGTAATTCTCCGGAGCACATTAGATGTCTTAATGCTGATGCTTCACCTACCTCTCCCTGTAGTCCAGGCTTGTCTCCCTCTTCCCATCAAGTCCTTGCCTGTCCGGTATCTTCTCACAGACATCCATCTCAGCTCAAGCCCACCAAGCATGACACCAGCTCCTCATCCACCTCTTCAAGCCATCTCTGTCACCTCCTTCATTATCATAGAATCAGCGGGGTTGGAAGGGACCTCTGGAGATCATCTACTCCAACCCCCCTGCCAGAGCAGAGTCACCTACAGCAGGCTGCACAGAACGGCGTCCAGGCGGGTTTGGAAGGTCTCCAGAATCAGGGACTCCATCACCTCTCTGGGCAGCCTCTTCCAGTGCTCTGCCACCTTCAAAGGAAAGAAGTTCCTCCTCATGTTCAGATGGAACTTCCTATGTTCAAGTTTGTGCCCATTACTTCTTGTCCTGTCACTGGGCACCACTGAAGAAAGGCTGGTCCCATGCTCCCGGCACCCTCCCTTTAAGTATTTATAAGCATTGATGAGATCCCCCCTCAGCCTTCTTTTCTCCAGACTGAAAAGACCCAAGTCCCTCAGCCTTTCCTCATAAGAAAGATGTTCCAGTCCCCCCTTAGTTCCTGGTCTGCCTCACCCTGGGCTTTGCTATGGGCACAATGACCCCAGAAAATAGACCTCAGTTGAGGGAGGTTTTCTTTTGCAGAAGAGCCCTTTTAGTAACACAGGAGGTGTCACATTTAATATGTTTTTATGGCCGTTTTTGCACCTCTTATTATACCTTAGGTCTAGAACAGATCTTTACAATTGCTCCTAATTGCCAGTCTTTGGCACTTTACAAATCCTCTTCCTCAAAATATGCAGCTGGGGAAAAATAAGCCTGCCCAGTAAGTGACTCTTGTATGGGGAAAATTACGAGAAATGTGGAGTGCAGGAGCAACAGGCTTTCTGGACAATCGTAAACAGCAATCATGTTTAAAAGCATCATCATCTGATCGCAGAGCATTCAGCGGCAGAAAGGGAAATGCTGTGTTTAATGAATTAAATTGTTCATTGAAAATAGTGACCTATTTCTGATGTGTAGGTACTTACTGGCTGCCTGCGATGCTGGTAGCCCTTCATCAGCAGAAGGTGTGAGCCGCTTCTGCCTGTGCTTTCTCTAAGCCTCGTTGCTTTTGCTTTGTGCCTGTTACGCTTGATTTGTCTGTCCCGTGCAGCTGTCTGGATGCTAACTCTGTTGCAGAATAACTGCTTGTGCATATGTTAATACCCAAAACATACGTGGAATCACAGAAACACCAACAGGCTGAGGCTGGAAGGGTCCTCTGGAGGTCATCTGGTCCAGCCCTCCTCCTCAAGTAAGGCTACCTACAGCCAGTTGCCCAGGACTATGTCTAGATGGCTTTTGAATATCTGCAAGGACGGAGACTCTACCACCTCCCCGGCCAATTTGGGCCAGCGCTCAGCCACCCTTGCAGTGAAAAAGTGTTTCCTGATGTTCAGAGGAAACCTCTGGAGTTTCAGTTTGTGCCCATTGCCTCTGGTCCAGTCGCTGGGCACCGCTGAAAAGAGCCTGGCTCTGTCGTCTCTGCATCCTCCATTCAGGCATTTATACATGCTGATAAGATCCCCTGGACCCTTCTCTTCTCTGGTCTAAACAGTCCCAGCTCTCTCAGCCTTTCCTCATAGGGGAGATGCTCCAGACCCTTAATCATCCTTGTAGCCTTTTGTTGGGCTCTCTCCAGTACATCCATGTCTTTTTTGTGCTGAGGAGCCCAGAACTGAACTCAGCACTCCAAGTGTGGCCTCACCAGTGCTGAATAAAGGGGAATGATCTCCTCGCTTGACCTGCTGGCAATGCTCTGCCTAATGCAGCTGAGGGTATGGCTCCCCTTTGCAGCAAGGGTACATTGCTGGCTCATGTTCAACCATGTGTGTTCATGTGTCCACCAGCACCCCAGCTCTACAACTACCTGAAAGGAGGTTGGAGAGAGATGAGAACTGACCTCTTCTCCCTAGTGACAAGTGATAGGACGAGAGGAAATGGGTTCAAGTTAAGCCAGGCGAGGTTTAGGTTGGATATCAGGAAAAATTTTTTCACTGAAAGAGTTATCCAACATTGGAAGAGGCTGCCCAGGGAGGTGGTGGATTTGCCATCCCTGGAGGTGTTTAAAAGATGGGTAGACGTGGTGCTGAGGGACATGGTTTAGTGGTGGTTTTGGCAGTGTGAGGTTGATGGTTGGACTTGATCTTAAAGGTCCCTTCCAACCTTAACAAGTCTATGATTCTATGATTCTTTTCTGCCAAGCTGCTTTGGTGGTCCCCAGCATATATTGGTACGTGGAGTTGCTCTTCCCCAGGTGTGGGGCTTCTGCTTGTTGAACTAGAAAGCAAATCTCTTTTAATATTTCTGCATTAAGGCTTCTGTTACCTCAGATAACTTGTTGTCTCTCAAAAACATTAACAAGGTCTTTTTCTATGCTACACGGCAGAGGCAGTGCACTCGCAGCTCCCGTGGGGGAGTGGATCGTGTGCTGTAACGTGTTTTGGTTTCTACCCCAATGCATCAAGTAGGATTTCCATGTTCTCCTGTATTTTCCCTAGGGCAAACTCCTTACACCTACATTGAACACAAATGAACTTACTTTACTAAGTATGGAAACTGAGAAGATATAACAAAAGGTGAGGTTATCCCAGAGGAGAAGAAAAGATATGTGTAGGCTATGACTTATTTAGGGATGTTTATTGACAGTGTGTTTCCATTGTCTGAATGACTTGCGCTCGCTGTAATGGCAGGTTCAAGACCGTGGTGATAAATATTCTGCTGTCGATGGTGAGGCTCCGGCTTTCCCCATGCATTTTACCGGAGAGGTGGAGGTGCTTCTACTGGCAATGAGTAAATCTTCCTGCTGATGTCTTTAACCTGTTATTTTTCCTCTTCCCTGTGAATAGCGGCAGGTTGTGTGAGTGGTTATTCTCAAACTTCTTAACGAACTCCTCGGTGTCAAGGATAATGTGTGTATGTAAACAGATACATAAAAATAAAAATACAGTTTATAGAGAACAGGCTCTTCATTCCACCTCAAATCTCTCCTTCCAACACAGGCTGGCAAAGGAGGGAAGCGAGGGTTTCAGACCTTTCCAGTATTGCTACAACCTTTTCATATTTTCTGTGTGCTAACATACATTTAAAGTGTGAAAAGAGGCAGGAGAAGTCTCCTTTGGATGGCTCGTCCTTGGCAAGTGTTGTCTCGAGCTGCTGTCTTTGCAGGGCTTGTCTGACTTCAGATGCAAGCATGTGAAACGCCAGACTTGGAGGGGTTTCGTGGTGCGTAGGAAAGGTGGTGCCATGTGTTGCATCGTCTGATACTCCACGGTCCAGAAGAGGAGCTGGGGACAGTCTGCGATGGCAGATGCGGGTTGACTTTTATATGGGCACTGCTGATGATTGTGATGGTTGCTCTCTCTGCTGTGCCACATTTTCCACCCAAAAGGCTGGTTTTGGTGCTATGGAGAGCCACACAATTGCTTGGACTGTGCTTATAGCACTTGGGAGCCCTTTCCACGTCAGCGGTGATTAAACCGCTCTTCCCAGGAGCTGGTGAGGTGGAAAATGCTGTGATTACCAAGCTGATATCCTGGGATTGCTATTGACAATCAAATTGGGTGATTCTCCTCTGGCTGATTAGACCAGATGTGCAGGACATTTTTAATAAACTGCAAAACAATGGAGATGATTTGATAGCAAACCTGAAGAGAATGGATTAATAATTTACAGCTCAAGAAAATATGGTCTTTGCAAGTCATGTATTCCAGAAGGCAAATGAATGCTCCCGCTCGGCAGCTGAGCTGCCCCTATGCTCCAAAAGAATTTTGGCAGACCCGATTGGTGCCGTGCCTTGCGCTCCAGTTACAGTACGAAACCAAACCTAGTGCTCGGACTCCACATTCACCTCCTTGATTTGTCTAGTGAATGGAATGCTGGTGCCGATGGGATGAAGGGTGCGAAGGAAAGGGCTGAGGCAGGGGTCGGTAGGGTGATTGGGGCGTCATGGGAGATGCAGAGGAGGTGCTCAGCATGGTCAGGTAGATGGAGAAACGTGCTTAATTAATACACTATGTGCTAATCAATGCCATCATTGCATCTGCCGCAAACTCAATCTGTCAGGTTAGGTAGGGTAAGCTGTGGGAATGTATGGGAAAAGGTGCTTCTGCTGCGGTGGAGAAGGGCTTTGCTCTTTTGCTCCAAACTGGGCCCACTCCGCTTTGTCACTCCCCTGTAGACTTGTTCCAAACTGTTTCAATCAATGTTGTATTCGCGTTTGAACTTTATTACTACTTTTATTTTTAAAAGGGAAACAGCCAAGCAGAACAGGTGTTCTAATAAATGCTGACACAAAGCCAAGTGTCAGACTGTCCAAATCAGTCAGATCAGAGAAATGCATTAAAGAAATTAAATTTCATGAAAGCTCATTACAAGGGACAATTAGTGGGGAGCAGGATCCTTATCAAATGGCAACTACATCTTCAAAATACAAGGGAGTGCTGACATTGGGGTGATTAGACCAGAGGCTGTGGGTCAGACACTGTGTAATTAATTTATTCCAAAGCTTGCACTGAGCAATCAGATAGCAGTGTATTAGAAACCCCATAATTATAAAAGTACGGCTTACAAGACCATTTGCAGCAAACTGCTACTTTTATGTGATACCCTGTCACTGGTCATGTTGAGCCACCCAGTCTGGTGCAAGATGCTTCCCTGCATGACGTCTGTCCCTGAGGAAGATGTTCTCCTTCTACTTGGATATCTTCAGATCTTATCAGGGTTGTGTGTTTAAAACACCATCATGCAGTCCAATTAGAGGTACTTTGCCTTTGATGGGCTTGAATAGAGATATTTAACAGAAATACTTGTTTAACATCAGTGGACAGTCAGGCTTTTGCTGTGTGAATCCCTTTAGAGGTCTGGGGAGCAGCAGGAAGCTGTTGTTGAGTTCAAGTAGCTTATTACTACCTGTACATGAGACCTGTATTTAATTTCTATGCTTAAGAAGAGGTAAAGAATGACATACTTTGCTTCGGTTTCTGAATATAAAGACAGGAGGCAGGCTGCAAGTTTCTCCAGGTGTATTGTGTTTTTCCTGCAAGAAGAGGTGCGGGAAGTTCATGAGAGGAGGTGAAATGGGTTATGTGCTTTTCCAGAACAGTCATTCCAAGGGCTGTTGGTTGTTTTGTTCAGAAAGTTTACTTTTTTCCAGTCTGAATGCCACTTTCCACTCTTCCTTTCTAAGCAAAGGTTTTGCTAGTGATAGCTTTCCCGGACTATACAGCACGGGTGGCAAATGTGTTGGCTGCCCATTTCTGTGTGTTACTGTTTCTGTTTGCAGACTGACTTTGCAATACATAATATAAAAGCAGTAGATCAGGCACACCTGATTAGAAAAAAAAAAATAATCTTTCCTAGTGTCCTGTTTCTAGCAGTGATCAAAAGCAGAGCTGCAGGAATAAGAGAATAAGGCAAGATGTGTCCTCAAAAGACTATCCCAGACTCCAGGAATTTGGTTCTTGGCCACTTTCTGACCCAAGATTGGTGTCTTGGTGTTTAATAACTATCTAAATAATCTGTTTTGTGACTTTTTTTTCATCTTGCCTGGAGGGAGCGAAGGGGTGGTGGAGTGGTGGCTCTCCAAGGGACAGCTGGTGTCCCTGGGAATATGTGCAGCGCCGTGCACGCGGTGCTGTGTACAAAGCTCCCCGGCTCAGGAGGGAATGCTACTTCTGAAATGACCCAAAAACCATCTCCCAGGAAGGTAAAGGACCAGACCACAACGCACAGATCCGTTTGTAGTGGTGTGAAGGTCTTACCTAGCTTATCCTTTAGGCCCAGCGTGATGCTGTAGTGGTACTCATTGAGACACTGACTGAAGATTACAAGGGTCTGAAAGACACTGTAAGAGGTTTATGGGTTGTTTTAACAACCAAAGTCTTTTTTGATGATATTTCTCATGCACTGGTTGCAGCTAGAGAAAATTAACCATAAAGACATCTTGATTTTAGCTTATGATTTGTTTGATTTTTAGAAGTTATCCCTGCACAATTGCCCCTCTGGGAATTTCTACGTTACAACACAAATTTTTTCTTAAGAGTCTGAAGTTAAGAGGCTCTTCAGGTGCTTTTTGGCAGAGGTGCTCACACACATGCACACACACACAGGCACACACTCTCTCCCTCACTAGATTATCCAGCAAATTCTGATTTTTCATATGGCAAGGCTTAGCTGACACAACATAGTTTGGTAAAGAGCAACATGAATTAACTGGTGAGATATCTTGAAGTGCTGCAGGAAAGTGTTGTTTTGGGGAGCGTTCCCTCGCATTTGAGAAGTGCAGGAGATGCTTCCCTGCCGGGCTCTGGTTATGGAGCAGTGCTTTCCCACGTACCCTGTGGAAACCCTGTCAGAGGCTGGTCCTGAGCACCCAAGCACCAGGCTGGTCATGTCCTCAATCCAGAGTGAGCAGGGATAAAAAAGATTCCCACCTTGCACATGCCTGTACAGCACAAGAAAGTTATTTTAGAAGTGTTTTATTGTGGCTTTAAAGAACTGCCTTGGTTCCTTACCATGCACATCACTGCCTGTTAAGGCCAGTTGCCTTAATCACCACAAGTCCAACTCTGTAGGATTGAGAGGATATTAAAATTAATAAATGTAAAACATCTCTCTATATCTTTCTTTATGTACCTATAGAGCTGGGCCTATGGGCAAGTCAGTTAACCTCTCTGCCTCATTTTCCTCATCCATAAAATGAGACTAATAATCACTTACATCACAAGAATATTCAGAGAATTAATGTGCTTTGAAGGTGAGACGTGAGCTATGAATACTGATCCCAGTGAAACAGAAGAGAAAAAAAAAATAAGAAAACCTTCCTCAAACAAAAATTTGTTTATGATATCTCTTTTAATGGAAGTGCTGGCATGAGTTCCTGTTCACTGGCTTGTGGAAATTTAGGACTGGAGCAAAAGTTTCTAAAGGAGTCAGTTAGTTTGCATTTGCCTTGATTTACTCCCCATGTTTTATGCTTCCAGCACCTCTGTACATCTTTGCAAGGGATTGGTTCTTGTCTTTTAAGTATTTTTGGGAAGCAGAGGTGTCTGAGCATCAGAACACGCACAGAAGGGGGTTTCCGAGGGTGTCCGTTTCAGTGGCCATTGAGCTGAGCCTTTATTCCCAAGTGGGGCAGCATAATTACACTGCTATAAAGTGGAGCAGGGCAGGTCTGTGCATCTGCTGCGCACCCACACCTCCCCATCCACCGTCTCCTAATTGTGTCATTGCCTGAAAAACCCCTGCTGTGGAAGATCCCAAGTTTTTAGGAGTCTTTACAACAGCCCCAAAGGAGCTTTGTTGGACATTCCCGTATAGTGATGATCTTTGTTGTGTGATGGTGTCTAGGATAAATGTCACAGATTTTGAGTTCTTAAATATATTTTGATTTTGAGTATTAAGCAATATAAGGTCATTAGATGTACAGGGAACAGATGAAAGTACAAAATTGGAGGAGAAGCTCCTGTCCTGCCCATCGGTTTCATGCTTGTGCCGTTTCCAGTTCAGCATGGGAGGAGTTATAGGTAGGGTGGAAGTCTTCAGAGAACATAATTCTTCTGTCTGTCTTTCTGAATATGACTCGTAGAAATACAGGCACAATTAGGATAAGAGCACTGAACAAATGTCTCTAAAAGAAAGAAAAAAGGATGACTCATGCTATTTATTCTCCTATAACATAAGTTTCTATCCCTCTATCTGATAGCGACGTCAAAAATATGAATCATTTCTGCATTAGCAAAAGCCAAATTTGGGCACTGCCGGCGGCACACTTACAGTTGTGTCAAAATGAATCACCGTCACAGAGTTATCTTTGTCATCCCATAAAAATTATACCCACGAATTCTAGGCACTCCCCCATATTTGACATGAATATTCATTCACAATTAAAAAGCACTTGCCCAGCTTTGTAAGCAGAAAAAGAATAAAATAATAGAATTACCATTGGTGTTTTGTGATTGCAGCCACTGTGTTATGGCTTTGTGGTTGGCATTAGATAGCAGAGCTGAGGACGAAAACACGTGAAAAAGCAGCTGGGGGCGTTAGATAGTGTGCAAGCACAAGTGTGCTCTTAGCAGTGCTTTGCACTTTCATGCCACCTTTTTTTAAAAGACCATCTTGGAGCTCTACGAGCCTTGAAAAGGCTCTCTGCGTTCCTGCTGAGGCAGCACAACGCCCTTCTTCAGCTGGATTGGCTGAGGCACAAAGCAAGGTTATGATTTTCAGAAGTGCTGAGCCTCCACAAGTCTCTTGGACCCCGCGTGGGCTCGCAGACAATCAGGTCCAAACGACTTGTTTAGGGCATACCCTGAATTTCTGTAAGAGCTGGAAATAGAAATCCAGGAGTCCTGACCTCTATTCTTGATGCTAAACCCGTAGCCACATTTCTTCTCGCTACATGCAGTCAAATGACCTTTCGCTGAAGAAAACTGAAGCCTCAGCAAAGTCTGTTCATAACTGGGGTGGTTTGCTGGAGATGGCCATTAAAAGAGAGTTTTGAAGAGCAAATGCAGCAGCCTTGATCTGCCACGTGCTGCTGGTGTGGACTGGAAGCGGTGCGTGGCAAACACCCTGGGGACGTGGCAAGTGCAGTCCCAAGGGCTTCCCGGGGGGATGCTGCATCTCTTTTGGTGAGAAAATGAGAAATAAACCCCTCTTTCAGCAGCAAGTCAGCACACGGGCTGGTGTTTCAGAGACCACAGTGTGCAGTGCTGCTCCTTATGAAGATGTCAGCCCATCCACGCTGTAAATTGGCACGTTATATGCTTCATCAGGATACAGTCTCAGGATAGGGAACTGTACTGACAACAATATGGTCTGAGCATCTGCACCACAGCTAGGCAATGGCTGATGGTGGGCAGGTACCGCTTACCTCTGCAGCTAATTCGGGTCAAAGACTGGAAATAATTATGTAAACTGCACTAGCTTTATATTGGGAAAGGCATAGCCATTTATGGTGTGTGTTACCCATGGACGTACTTCTCTATCGGGTGATGCTGGTTCCAGGTGGCAGCAGGAAATGTTGGATAGATCTGATCTGGGGTGCACGAAGGGGAGAAGTTAGAGAGGAGCTGCACCGGAGACAGTCTCATCTCCAACCTGAATTTCCTTGCACTGCTTGTGAACTGTAAGCAGGGTTTTGAGTATTGGGCACTGGAAAGACTTCCCTCCATGGTCCATACAGTCCAGTGTGCTGCCTGTGCCCACAACAAAGCTGGACCTGAAGCTCCTGCAGATGTTCATGAGGTAGCTCTGCTTGGCTTGGGCAGGTTCCACAAATGGTGAGCATGGAGACCAGTTTCTCCTCGGGGTTTTGGGTCAAGCGTGAAGCTAGGTCACGTCTTCGCAAGTGACATACTAGCAGCAGTCGGGAAATAACCATGATCACACTGAGCAGCATTTGGTCGTGTGGGATCGCTGTCTTGGTGCAAATGGGTGAGGGTTTTGCAAGGCTTGCCACATGCTGGAAGAGAAAGCGGACTTCTTTGTTTAAAGCTGAAATAGCATCCTGTTTTCTATTTTCCAAATATTTCCTGTGAAGAAACGGTATGGGAAAAATGTCCGTGCCACCGGCCAGTGCAAAGCCCTGACAACCCTTTGATTGGCTTTGGCAGTCCACGCTGAGATGATTGTTTGACGCCTGTTCCTTCATTTCAGCCCTTAGGTGTAAAAGAATCTGAGCTATGCAGTTGCATGGTAGTTTGCTTGGAGTTTTGGCAGTCCCACAGCTAATATCAAGGGGATTGCCACTACGCAGCTTGGAGGGGTTAATGCTGTTGGTAAGGGGAGAACATTGATTTTGCACCTTTTCCGAGGGAAGTGGAACTGAGAGCCTGTGATTTTTGAACTGCTGGAAGGAAGGGTGAGAACGAGTGAGCTGCAGAGACCCTCACACAAACATCAAAACGCCCAAGAACGGTTATCAGTTGTGGAAACTATTATTTAATATGGCTTTTGGATTGCAGGAAAGTGTCTCAAAACCCTGGACCCTTCATATTATTAAGTGATAAGCTATTTTCTTGGCAATGCTGTGTGTCCAAAAAGGAATAAATCCGAGGTACAATTATTGTGATAACAGATAACAATCAGCATCTGAAATGGATTTAGCAAGGCATTACTAAAAGAAAAAGAAATGAAAGGTGTAAATTAAATCTCCATAATGATGAGGGATTTGCATGATATCAAATGCTAAGATACCCTGTTAGCTGATAAATAACCCTTGTGCTGGTTACCTCCAGGAGATGTTTGCATTTTATGATAATTATTTCTTGTCTTGGGAAAAAGGAAAAAGCCCAGAAAGTTAACAATAAATTTTTGTAATTAAACTTCAAGATGAATTGAGACTTAGTAGACATAAATCTTTTCATTTGTGCCAAGCTGTAAGATTTTGTTAGCGCCCTCTCAACTAATTTATAGAAATATTGCCAATTATGGACATTTTCATACAAATGAAACAAACAATACCGACAATAATGGAACAAGTAGCGTATTTTGATACTTCATGGATGTGATTATGTTATTAACGAAGACAACTTCAGTTAGTTTAAGAAAATACCAGAACTACTTTTGATTAGAGGAAAGCTCCCACGAAATACAAATGAAAGCTGAGGAATTAATATGACCATCATGATCCTGTTCCCCCCCGAAAAATGTGCTAGATCTAGGTCTTCTATCTTCAGGCACTCTTAGGTGAGTGGGAGAGCAAAAGCCCTAATCCCAGTTCTTATACCGATTTGTTCCATGATCTCACGTGGATTACGTGACCTATCAGGGTTGGTTTGCCCTGTCCCTAGATTAGGTTTTGCTAAAGGCACAGCGGCAAACAAGACAACTATAATTGCAGATCTCTACAGAAGTCATCATCAGACCATCGAGGAGGAGATGTGGGAGGATATTTTAGTCCCCCTTCCTCCTACCTCCAAATTAGGATGTATTTACCCACTGCAGGATGTGAGGAGGGGTGTATTGACAGAGACCCGTGTTATCATCCTCCCCATAAGTACTAAAGTAACCTCCACATGACCCCAGCCCCCTAATTCACTCAGAGATTGCCTTTCATAATCTATAATTGCTCCTTATGTAGCACAGAAGTTGTCGGGGACATCAGTGTCTTCCTAAGCAGCAGACTGGAAAAAAACACAGGTGTACCAACTGGAAAAGGCTTTGGGTTTCTGACAACAAAAGGGAGGTCCAAAAATTCACTGAAAAATGATGTATCTGTTTATATCTTGAACACCTTGATCAATTTGTCAGACTTGCCCTGGCATAGGACCGTGCCTGTGATATGTTTGACAAGTTGGTTTGGTCTTGATAAAGTTGAGGAAGTCAACTGGGATAACCCGGTTGATGCTGTAAGACTCGGCCTTAATGATGAATGTGATGAACTGTTCAAAACAGAGAGGTAAGGATTCAGGCGATTTGTATCGATCAGGAAAGATCAGAATGAAAAGGATGTGTTGGAGGGTTCATTTTTTTCCTACGCAAAAAGAAGCAGCCGGCTATAAATAAATTCTGTGGTTTAAAGAAATAAAAGGGAGTAAAATCTTTTGATTAACTTTAAATCCTGACAAATGGAGAAGTGACAGCATTGACAAGCCAAGAAAGGCAGAATGTTTTTTCTGTCTGTTGCTCGGTGTTTCAGGGGAAGCGGGATTCAGGGGGAGGGAAGTTTGCCACTGCTGCTGGGGAGCAAAAGCCAAACTCCTGCTCCTCAGCCCAGCTCGTGGGGTCCCCGTTGGCTTGAACCCACTCTGAGCTTTAGGGTCCAGATATGTTTGCTTTCCATGGACTTTCATTCTACTCCTGGAGCATGTTCTGTATCACCCAGTGCTCTGCCGCTGGCCCTGTGACACCTCCCTTCATGAAAGTGTATAATTATTTCAGCATACCCAGGTAGCTGTTAGTGGAAAGTAGGAGCTGAGTGCACCACTTGCGTGGTGTTTAGCTGTTTTTCTGGTTTTGTTACTGTTCCCTGGCGAAGGTGTTGGCATAGCAAAGGACACATCCTTTGGCCTGGTGCAATGAAGGTGTGTGAGCATCCTGTAGTGGGTGGGTTCGGTGCATCCCTGTTGCTCCATGTGGACCTGAGGACCGGTCCCCTTCAGGGCTTTCATTCAGCAGCAGGGATTTGTCCCAGAGCATAGGATGTGCCTGGCTGAACCTCGGGCTGCAGACTTCCTTGCCTCGCTGAGATGGCCCCAGCTCCTTTTGTAGCAGTGGAAGAGCATAGGTGTTTTTGGGTTACACCTGATCCACTTTGGATGTCTGCTCCAGGCAGAGATGGACCATGTGCTGGAAGGGACTCGTTCCTCCCACACTGCTGAGTTCTCGCTGCCCGGCTCAGCCCACACGGTAGCTGTCTCCATCTGGCTGAAGGGATCCCACAGAGACTCTCACTCCTTCTGAAAGCAAGCTAGGTTGGGATTTCAGATATATTGGTATTTTTTAGCATTGTTTGCATGTGGCCTAGTGGGGAGGTCCTGCTTAACAACAGATTGCAACATATGGTTTTATTAAAAAATAAAGCTTGTTTATAGCTTAAAGTAAAGGCAATAAATTTCTGGTTGTTGGATTGAGTTTGTGTTAATACAAAGGAGACTTCATATGATACAATAAAAGTGATACCATAATTAATCATAACTGTAGGGAAGTCTCATTCCTACAGGGTTTAGGTAGGGTGTCAGTACTCAGGGAGTGATTAAATCTCAATATTCAATGGTTGCTTATGGAGTACTTGATTTTTGGGTGCCTGAAACACTTCAGGGTTCTCTTTTGGGACTGCTCAATAGGGATAAGCCATGTGCGTTGTGTTGCCAAAATTGAGTTTCAGGATGGCCAAAAAAAGGAAACACCCAAAGAGAAGCATCTGAACGTGATTGCCACACAGCTGCGCAGGGATGGTGCAATCCTCCCCTGGTGCCCTGCACTGGTTTGGCATGATGAGACCATGATGGCCCCTTCGTTAGCAGGGAGCCCAGAGTGTCACAGGTTTTCTGCACAGCCTTTAACATTAAACAAACACAACCCCCCTCCCCTCCCCCAA
>VYXH01011245.1:83935-141075 GCA_013397275.1 Burhinus bistriatus | reverse complement strand
AAAAAAAAAAGAGAGGAAAAAACAAGTAAACCAAAATAAAACAAAAGCTTCTTTCAGCTCTGTGGCATCTTCCTGTGATGGGGATGGGGACTGTGCAACAGAGGAGCAAGCGACGGTTTTATAACAGATTGCCTGAGAGTTTGTGTGTCTGGAGGTAGAGAAGGAGATCGGTTGGAGAAGAGAAGTGTGGAGATGACAGCTGGTTAGGGCTTTTGAAAGAGGATCTCAAAATATGCCCGGTGTCCTTAGCAGGAGGCACGTAGCCACAAACACAAAGTGCGCGGCTGGCACAGTCCCTGCAGTGATTCAGCTCAGCAAAATTCAGCCAAAGAAGGGGAAAAAACAAAAGGCATTGCAAGGAGTTCAGAGAAAGTCCAGTGCGATTTGGAACGGAAAGAAGACAGTAATGCAGCAAATCCTGCAGTGAACAAAACAATTATATCACTTATGGCAATGTACAAATAGTCTTTTATTTAGCAAAGACCAGCTGTAAAATATCCTGTAAAGCTAAAGGTAGTTCTGATGCTTGGGGTTGCTTTACAATCATCTTCCTCCTTCTTGGCTGAGTGTTTTAATTAACCTTTTGTGCCCTGATCCCACATCCACTCTTCATCCGTAGCCGTGCTGGTATGGAGTTATGATCCTGATTAGCAGTGCAAAGCAGAACTGGAAGGGAGAGGTTTCCAATTAGTCTTTGTCTCCACACAAGTGAACTCCTTCTCTAGCTATCCGTTGTTTGCCATAACATTAATTTGTTTCTTTTTAATTTAAGGAATGAAGATAAGACTTCTCCCTGTGAATTTGTAAAGGCTCATTTACAGAAAGCTTTAGTAAAATAACACATGATCTATGGAATAAAAATAATGATTTAATTCCAATGAGCAGCGTGACAGGACAGCACAACGCGGCTGCTTTGCTACCATGTATTTTAAGTTACTCTCTTCCGACACCATAGTACTCTTACTCCTCAGTCTGTGGTTTTAAACTGCAGGTACTTAGTGCTCAGCAATAACTCCTGGCGGCTGCCACAGCACCCTGGGCGAGCACGTGTGGCTACAGACCCAGAGCATGGCCAAAGTGTCCTGGTGCGTGAACTGGGAGGGAGGTGAGACCTTGGTCTGGCTCTCGGGCACCACAGACTGTGAACCTGAAGGGAACAAAAATCTGGTTAAGCAGTTTGTAGTGTTAGATCTTACAAAGTAGCAGTGAAGGTATGAACAGAGCGATGAGGCTGGACGTGCTTAACAGTGACAAATAACAAGGTTTTTTTGCTAATGTAGCTTGTTTCCTCCGAGTTCAAGGTGACAACACTATATAACTCAGGAACAGCAGGTAAACAAATCCTCTGGGCTTCTAACAGATAGTTTTTGCATGATTCATCATCTAGCCTTGTGGCTCGGGGCTTCTTTCACTTTTTGCCTCGTGCTTCCTCTTGGTCAAATCTCTGATCCCTTAGAAATCTGTCCCCTGGACCCTTGCATCGGCCTCATTATCTGGAAGGCAGTTCTGTGGTCTGTTACCCTTGGAAAATGAAATGCTCTTGGAAAATGAAATTCCTACACTCACCTGCTCTAACTGCATCCTCATTAAGATTACCCAGAAGAGCCTTGGCTTTGTAGCCACCTGCCCAATTTATTTGGAGCGATGTTCAGTTTTGGTTGCAAATTGCTTCTCCTAATCACCAGGCACTCATGGCCTGCTTCCCAGTATTGTAAAGAATATAATTACTGCTTTACAGGCGATAGCCTATGTCGTGGTTACTGAACAAAATTGGTCCTCTTTTACCTCAAACCAGGACAGCCTACCAAGCTGAAATTTCACCAGCGACTCACAGCATGTAAAACTATTTTCCCAGTGAAACTTGCTTCCCTGTGCCGCAGGCCAAAGAGCCAAAGATCTGCTTGGGTGATTTCCTGTTGTCCATGCAGTGTCTGGGGTTTCTCTGCACTGACCTGGTGTGAACTGGGGTCCTTACTGGTAGGCTAGAGGAGCCAGCTGGAGGGGGCCACATGGATCAGGAGAACTGCAAAGGGCAGAGGACCTATAAAAGGGACTCTGTGATGAGGAGGAATCAATGTCTAAGAGGGACAAAGCAATGTAGGAGAGGGTCACTGTGGTTGCTGCCCTATATTTACCGGTATAGAGGGGAAAGAACGCCCTCCCCTTCCCTCCATCCCCACCATGTAGTTATCTGAGTTATTTTCTGCTACAGGTTCGGGCTGAGGTTTAGTCAGAGCCTTCTGTGAGCAGTCTTTCCACTTGGGCACTCCATCATGCAGAAATGTTTGGCCATCTCTTATGCCTTCCTGTTCTGCGCTGCTGAGCACAGAGCACCCATTTTGGGTCATTCCTTCTTGGTATTTGAGCTCTGGGACAAGAGCCAGGAGTCAAGAGAGTGGGCAGACCAAGCGCTTTTAATCATAAGCATCCCAGTCCCGATGGGAAACTGTCATAGCTCAGGGAAAGTGGGATAGCAAGAGTGCGGCCCTTCCCTGTAGCGAAAGTGATGTTTCTGGCTGCCGCTTTGGACTTGCTCAGTGGCCATTTCCACCGTGTTCAGAAAAATACTGCCATTTGATCTGTTGGTTTTTGCTTCTTTCTATGGAAGGAAGAGGTCATGAACTTGCACTCACGAATTTTGCATTGAGACCGTATTTTCCTGCAGAACTACTGTGCGGTTTACGGAGAGGTTGGCACTTCTGACTTCCAAGCTTCCATGCTTGAGGAGTTACTGCCTCTTGTGAGTTGTCCACAGCCCCAAACACTGATTTCTACTGATTTCCCCTCAATCTGCAGCTTTAGTGTCCATCTTTGGGTCTTGCTGTTTAGTCAAGGACCCACAGTGGGGAGCTGCCTCCCCTCATTGGGGCAAGTGGATCTGGAAGGAGTTGGCTTTCAGCCTCCCCTTGCACCAAACCATTTAGTGACCTCCAGGTGCCCTGAGGATGAGACTACCTTCTGCACATAGAATCACAGAACCGTAGAATGGTTAGGTTTGGAGCCTTCTCTTCTCCAGGCTGAACAACCCCAGCTCTCTCAACCTGTCTTCATAGGATCATCCCATGCACAAACCAGGGGAGGTGTGTGAGACTCAGCCAAGCTTGGTGTGGTCCATCCTGCATGCAGAGAAGTTCAAGGAAGAATCATGGTGGGTGGGGGAGTAATCTTATTCCATCTGCATGGAACGCCGGGAACATGGGGCTGCCTCCCCCAGCAAGTGACAGTGAGAGAGGGCTGTGGGCACTCGTGTCCCTTGGGCACTGTTCACGCCCAGCTCTCCACCTCTGCATGGGACAATCACCCAACCTGTGCCCTTGTGGGAATGACCTCCCCATTTTTCCCCTCTCCTTGCCCACACCGATGCTCTGTGTGTGGTGTCGGCACAGGCAGAGCATCCGCTGCAGTGCTTTGGGGCACAGTGAAGGACCAGAAGGAGCTTTCTAAAGACACGCTACTCCATCCAGTCCCATCCCACTTGTGCAGTCAGCGCTCGTAAAATTGTGCTGCATCAGAAAGATTTTCCTACTGCAAACCCATTTGTTCCTCTTGCTTTTTGGCTCCCAGAGAGGTTTTGTGCAGCGTTCCCAGCCTTCTTCCACTCGGGTGGCTAAGCCAGTCTGCAGCCTGCAGAGCCATTTGTAATTCTACTTATTGGTTTATTTTTGTAAAAAATGTATTTATTCTGTTGGGGGATGTCATCATTTTTCTGTGTTCACCCTGGCATTTTGTCCATTACCTCTGGAGTTTGCCCACAGGGAAGAATTAAACAGCTGCGTCTCCTGTAAAAAAAAAACAAAACTAACCAAAATCAAACTTTGAATCAGATAAATGGGGATGCTGCACTGTGCATCAGTCCTGCTCTCATAATGCACTCTCCCAATTTATTCAGTTCCAGCTCCATCCTTAAAGGAGACCACCTACTTAATTCAAATCCTCTGGAGGAGTTCGCAGCCTGATGAACAGGGCAGCAGGATTAATGAAGAGTAACGGCTGGGAAGGCAAACCAGGAGCAGTGGCTGATGTGGCTAAGACTCACAATTATGTTGCTTTTAGATATAACAGCTGTGGCTGGTGTTTTCCCACGTTTGCAGCATTTTCCATAGCGGCAAAGAGAAGGCTGAAGAGGGCTGAGGCACCTTTCTGAACATGAAAGGGTCAGGACCCACCGGTGGGGTTAGCCCTCTCCCCTGCAGAGATGCAGTTCTGCACAAAGCCTCCAGTTCTTGGCATGTTACAAGTCTCCCCTGAATTGTTTTTGATCAGAGATTTTATCTTGTTTGCACATCAAGCCTTTCTTAATCTGCAAAGTCCCCTCAGCCCTCCTAGCTATTCCAGAAATAGCCTTGTCCTTATGCATCTCCTTCCCATCAGTGCTGCTGGTGGCACTGGTCACTGCATCATCTTCAGAGCTGCAGGGCATGTGGCAGCCTGGAAAGGGGACACAATGGCCTGTCCCCAACCCTCTGGGCTTCACCAAACCCCAACTGTCCCAAGACCCTGAGCTTTAATAAGGTTCCTCACCCAACCCTTCATGTTGTCACCACTGGTCCTGCTTGTTTCCAGATCTGTGTTTTACTCCACTCGGCTGGGTGATAGCAGCTTGGTTGTTCGCTTGCTAAGCACTGCTGTATCGTAGAATCATAGAATGTTTAGAGTTGGAACGGACCTTAAAGATCATCTACTTCCAACCCCCCTGCCATGGGAAGGGACACTTCCCACTAGACCTGGTTGCTCAAAGCCCCATCCAACCCGGCCTTGAACACCTCCAGGGATGGGGCAGCCACAACTTCTCTGGGCAACCTGGGCCAGTGTCTCACCACCCTCACAGTCAAGAATTTCTTCCTGAGATCTCCTCTAAATCTCCCCTCTTTCAGTTTAAAGCCATTCCCCCTCGTCCTATGGCTCCACTCCCTGATCCAGAGGCCCTCCCCAGCTTTCCTGGAGCCGCTTTAGGAACTGGAAGGGGCTCTAAGGTCTCCCTGGAGCCTTCTCTTTTCCAGGCTGAACTACCCCAACTCTCAGCCTGTTCTCAAACCAGAGGTGCTCTAGCCCTCAGATCATATTCATGGCCCTCCTCTGGACCTGTCGGAAGGTCCATATGGAGACCAAGGACCTCCTCACTGCTGGATATTGATTTTCCTGAGGAATCTTCTGCACTAAATATGACAGGAAAATCCAGTGATCCTGATGGTTTCTTCCAGTCCTTTTCCCTATTTTCAGCTAAAGAAAGAAGACCCTCTTGGGTCCTGAAGAGGCTTTTGGACTGTTTTGCACCTTCTCTGGTGTCACCTCACTCAGACCTGGCTTTAGGCAACTCCAGAAAATCAGTTGATCTGAACTGGGCCATGTTGGTAGAAACGAGGTGTTCTGATAAGATTAAAGCAGGCAGAAGGGTTTGTCTTCATGTATTTTTGGCACCTGAGTGAGCCTCTGGGAGCGTGGAAACAGAAATTCAGCTGTGCAGTGGGGTATTCAGGTATAAAATACGGCAACATAAAATACAGACTAACTCCCCGCATTTGCTGTGTATCTTATCTCTGGCACTTGCTTTTTCAGCATTTCTCTCAAAAAAACGGTCTTGTGATGTGACTGTAATGAAAAGTCTTGTAGGAACATGAATATTTTTAAGTTTCATTCGTCTTGTGAAATAAAGTTTAAAAAAGAAAGCGGTACAAAGAGAGAGAGACCGAGCAAGCAAAGACCCTGTAGTCACCTGTAGATCTGTCATTTAAGCCTGCATGAGTTTATGGGCAACCTTCCTTTCCAGCTTGAGAGCCCCTTCCTGATGGACAGAGTCCTGACTTAGGACTTGGGAACCTTCATTCCCCCCTGACCTCCAGCCTTTTGGTTAATTAATTATGCCTGGCTTGGTTTCCCATATGTAAAATAGGGATAAGAGTGCTTAATGTCACCCATAAAGAATTTAGAGCTCTACTATTGGGGGAAGCACAAGACACAGATTTATAACTTTAAATAAATTGAATTGCAGCCAAGTTTTGCGTTGCTGCTGTAATTGTCCTTTACTATATGGCGGTTTTTATTTTTTTACACCATACTAAGAGCTTGTTAGTACTGCTTTGACATCTATGCTATTAAGTACAAGAGAAATAACTGATTGCTTTTATTTAGACCTGCTCCTCACAGAGATGATTTTTCTTTGTTAGACTGTGCTTCAGCGCGGTGCATTAAAAAGCTGGATTTCCAGAAACTCTTTCTTTAGTGGGAGTAATTTTTCAAGAGAACACCAGGCTCATGGCGGTAGATGAGTGAAGCCGAGCGACTATTCCTGGGAGCTGCTGCCGGTGAGCAGGGCTGGGCTGGCGGTTTTCTGGCAGAGGATTTTCAGATGCTGTGTTTTTAAATCCTTATTCTGTGAGAGTGCCTAAGGGCATCATCAGCACGTTTTACTTCAGCTTTGTTATTTTAACTCTTCAGGGATGCTGTGCGTTATGTAAAAGTCAAAATGATAAAGCCAGGGCAAAAAGCAGAATGAAATGAAACTTTAAAAAATTTGACCTACAAGAAATGTTCTGACCTCATCAAAGGCAGAGGCGTAAGGACAATTCCAAATGGTTTTTAGAGTATTTCATTTCATGGCAACGTTGAGATTCTGACTTATTATTCCAATTTGAGTGGAAACTGAATGTTAAATTATTTGACTTTTTCATAGCAGGAGACATAATATCAGCTGTAGCTCTGCATGCTTTTGTAAACTGGACCAATAGCTCAATTTTTAGCAGTCTATTCATATCGGTGTCCACCCCCTCTCTGCAACTCACTTGTAAGAGTGCAGATAGAGATTTAGAATAATCACAGAAATAATATCCTGGGTGCTTTGATTACAGATAGACACAGACCTTTGTTGCTGAACTCCAGCAGCCTCCCTCTGATTTCAGCGCCATTGTAAATGAAAGGATAGTGAGGTTAATTACACTTGAGGATAAAAATTCATTGATAATTGGGAGCATTTCTTGCCATGGATATCAAAGCATTGCAAGCACCCGGATGCACGTACAGAGAGGGATGGCAGTAAGAAGAGTCATATTGGTTATGAGCTACATTTGATGGGGAGCTGAGATAACCTTTTGCTTCTCTGCAAAACACTGAATTTAATCCTACTTTATGTATAGCTGTTTTTCTTCCCTGCGTAGCGTTCACGTACGCAGCCATTTTTGGTTAGAAGCTGACTACATACTTTAATTAGTGAGCAAGACCAAGTGTTGAAGAAGAGGTTTATTGGGGTGAAAGGCTCCTCTGACCCATCCTGGAGGAGACGATCTGGAAAACAACGCAATTGTGAAGAAGAGTTTCCTTCTCCCTTTCCGTGTCCATGTGGCGCATAGGGAAGATGATCCATAATCTCTGTGGCAGGCCATTTCAGTTAACAAGGTCTAGGGTGAAGGTAAATCACCCGTGCTCAGGGACGCTTGACTTTGACAAGACTTATCGGGGAGCACCTGATGTCCCGAGCACGTTCACTGTGTGCGGTGGGTTTGCAAAGACCTCAGTATCAGTGGCTTGTGGCAAGGTCTGCGGTGCAGAGCCAAGCTTGAGGCTCGCATGGGATGAGGGTGGATGCTGCCGAGTCACGAGTCTTTCAGCTGCAGCTGCTGGAGAAGTAGTTTTGCGTCAAGGGAGGGAGCAGCCTGGCTTGGCTCTCCTCTCCCAGAAGATCGCCTGCACCCCTCCTTTTCCATGTCTTTGCTCTAGCCCTTGCCCAAAGCCATCCTTCCCATGGGTAAGATTTCTTCCAGTGTCATCCTTCATTTATTCTTATCTCAGACTCTTTTCCGTGGAATTAGTATTCTGCTTTTGCTGCCCAGACACTCTCCAACATCATGTCCAAACAACTAAATGAAAAGCCCCACCTTGTTAGGTACCCAAGTGGAGGAAAATTTATGTTCTGGCTTTTCTAACGCAGGGAAGCATCACTGAATTTTTCTGGCATTTGGAGAGCAAGGTTTGCCTGAATTGCACAGGTCCTGTACTTAATCTTATGTTAGGTCTTATAGAAAACAAACTCAAAGATTAGATTGCCCCAAAATGTCTAAAAATGCCCTGTTTTGTGCATGGGTTTCACACGGACATGTTCATGCAAAGGGATTTATTTGTTGAGAAAGAAATTGTTGCAAGTTAGATTTCTGTTTTGCATTTTATTTTCATTTCTTGAATGAGCTGTAATTAATTTAATTAGTTATGATAGATCATGTGCATACTCTCAAACATACAAATACCTGTCAATATATACGTACAAAGGTGTGCCTATGTGGCCCTGCTTTGCTTTGTAGCTAAGGGAGTTAAAAGCCAATGAAAGAAACTAATGAATAGCAGTAAAAGAAAGCTAAAGACTAGATATCTGAAGCACTCTCCTTTTGTACCTAGGTCACTAACTTAATTTTCTTCTCCAATTGAATAGATTTTAATTTCTAGGAAGTCTTACAGATACCTTGAATCTTTGTCAAATTATCATTATGTTGATTTATTAGCTTCACAAAAAACATTAGCTTCACCATGCAGAGAAACCAATAATATCTAACAGAAGCCTTTAAACAATTCTTTCTGCTCAAAAGGGAGAGTGTAATATACAGCACGGAGTCTAATTTTCATTAATTTGTGCCTGAGCAAAGAGATCGTTTTTTATGGAGTGGGAGGCTCGCTTTATAATCTGCACAGAACTGAAGACATTTGGAGAGATGAGAAGCTGGTGCCAATGTGCTTTCACTTGAGGAGAGGTGAAATACCTTGAACTATCTTCTACTTTTTTTCCTGCCAATACCTGTCATGCCATAGAGCCATAAGGTGATCCTGAACCGGCTTTGGAGACTGATACACTGGCTCGGCTCCTCCACAGTTGGGAGCATTAGCAGTTTGACCGTGGTGTGGAGCGTGGTACAAGGTCTGGTGATTTTAATTTAGAAAAAGTGAGAAACCAAAGTCTTGTCCCTGCTCCATTTCTCAAAAATACATTTTGGTTTTGTACAAGATGAAACCTTGACAGATGGAGAGGTATGAGCTGCAATCTGAGTGGCTCCAGAGCCTGGCAAGGACCTGCCAGTCAAGTTGGTCAGGAGGTATGACTGCATGGTGGTGGTCCCCTGCCTAAGAAGGGCAGCCTGGTACCTCCCAGTGCATCACGTTCAAGAGCAATTAAGCTTATGCAGTTATTGAAACTGCTGGGTGTTGCCCCACCTGGGCAGTTATGGGCTTCCTGTTACTTAAATAAAATACCAGTGATGCTGTACCTGACCCCAGGTAGTTCAGCTTCATAAATGAAAGGTGTTGGCTTGCAAAGATAAGATGGTCCAGCGATCCTAAATTATGGGGGTGGATGCTTCTTTCTCCCAAAGACCAAGTGCTTTTCACAGACCCTCGGTCTTGACTACCAAGTTGGGCTCCGTCAGCCTGCGCACCTTGGTGCTGCCATCTGCCTCCCAAATCCCCCGGCACTTTCTGTTGGTAAAAACTAAGGTAACACAGACACATTCATTCATATCCCAGCTTGCTTCTTCATTCCCTGCAGAGCAGCATCTGAAAATGCGTATCACTTATCTGTCATCCTTCAAGGAAAATATTTTTATTGTGGTTGAGCATCTGTTACAGCTTTATAAATTGCACACCTTGTTTGGGGCATAGCTTACTGTAATGACTTTATTTGATATGATGATATCAATAGAAGTGATATTTCTTGTACTGTAATACATTCATCGTTATGGAGCATGCTTGCAGCATGGTAGGTAGCAACTCTGACATATTCAAACTGCCCAAAGGTCACATTGGCAACTTCTGTTTGGCAAAGTATGTGAGATATATATATTTGGTATAAATACCCAGATGAAAATTTACAAAAGACATAGGATTAAGAGTAATTGAATTTGTATGTACCTTTTCCTACCCTTCTTTCTTTCCTTTCTTCCTGGAATGATTTAAAACTCAAGGCACCTTCTGGCTATTAGTTCCTGCTGTTTCAGGTTCGAATCTTCTGTGTAAATATTTCATGTTTTGTCTTTGCAATATGTATTTTTCAAAAAAATTCCTTCATTAAAATTTAAATTGCAGTCCTGAGTACAATTTATTTTGCATATTTGGCATACATGGTACTCTGTTTAGCATAGCTTGTGCAGGCTCTTTCTCTGCTTTTAGGATATTGGATGAGGATGTATATGGAAAGTGATTATTTCTCATTTGCCAACTGCAGAATTTTTATAAATTCTTTCCAAGCATCCGGCTTTTGACACAGCTGCAGACAAGGACTTGGGCATGATAGACAGGTTTTAATCCATTGTTACATTTAAAATTGTTCCTGTGAAGTTACTAAACCTAGGAACAGGGTTGGAGCTCTTGAGTTTTATGCCATATTTTTTTTTTCTGGTTTTTTTTTTTTTTTCTTTTTCTTTTAATATAAGTAATAATCCTTCTCTTAACAGCTAAGCCTGGAAGTCAAGTCTAGAGTAATACCAGGTAGCATATTTTCTCTTATTCTCCCAGACAGCATATAATAAATAAATAAAACCCCTTTCCAATTCTTTTACCTTAACTAAAAAAGCAATCTGCTATAAATGATATCTGTACCCAGGTATTGCACAGCTCCTGGCTTCATAAAGACCTTGATACTTAGTAAGGCAGAAAGAGAAAATAAAGTAGCACTTCTGAAGCTGAAATAATCCTATTTTGGAAGAATCCTTTTGTTTAATAACCCATATACTTTCATTAAGCATAATTCCATCACTCAATTTCTGCCGTCAATGAGATTATCCTGTGCGGCTTCTGGAGTTCAGTTGCAGCAAAGTAGAGAGCAAAGCGTATATGCTCTGCATTGGTATTACTGCAAAGAGGCAAACACAGCTGTATTTCACCCCCTGGACATCCCGAGTCACATCAATCTTCTTGTGAAGCAGCAAACCTCTGCCCAGTACAGGGGTCAGCAACCATCTGGAGGTCTTGCTGGAGATCTGAAGGTTGTCACAAGGTGACATTGAGCTGCAGGTCTTGGATTTTACTAATTGTTTTCAGCCTGTTATATGGAAAAGAAAAGTGGTAGGACAAGTGATTGCTTAAGCTGGTTTGAATTCATGGCATTTCTCTTCTGTGCTGCACCTCTCAGGGTCTGGGCCAGAAGCACAAGTTTGGGATGAAGGAGGCTGTCCCTGTGGCAACGCATACTCAGTTCGATCCATGGATTGCAGTTATGAAATGTATGAGCTTCTCATGTCATTAAGGGGCAAAGATTCATCTTAGGCACCTTACGTAGGTCTCAGAGAGCAGCAATCACCTCTTGCAGATGTATGTGAAGCTGTGATTAAGCACATCCCAGCAGTGCCCATTTCACCCTGCTGATGAGAGGTGAATCTAGAGGGCACCTCAGGTGGAGGTGAATCCTTGGTGGAACCTCCAGCTGTAGCTCCTGGTGCTTGAGGCACATGCAGGTTAATAAAGGCACTAATCTGGTCTCGTGCCCTCTCTCCGCCCTTTTCACTGGCTATTTCACATGTACCGTTGTAACGTCTTGCAAGCAGAGATCACAGCTGCATTTGAAGAAGAGGGCTGGTGTGAGAAGCAAGGTGACCTCCCTGCCTAAGGAATGGGCTGGTGAGACCAGACCAAGCAGAAAGAGAACAGACCTGGAGAGGAGCCTGGTGCGAAACAACCTGAGCTGGCACTTGGTGAAGGCTGATGTTGAGGGATGAGCAGATTCCTCTGAAAGTTTCTTTCTGGATAGATGAAGCCAAAACGCACAGGCAGAGAGGGAATATTATGGCCCTCAAAAATGTTTTCTTGAGGGTATTGATTGAATATTGTGGGAGGAGATGGCCAGAAGCAGGGACATTCGCTACCTGCCCTATTTCATCCAGTCGTTACATAAACCTCTGTTTCATTAGCCTGTTTTCAGGGATAGGATTTTGGGTTAGATGGCCCTGATCTTGGGTCTGACCCAGAATGGCTATTTCTGGGGTAGATAATCCCACCAACGGTAATGGCAGAGGATGGGACTATGTGAACAGAGGGAGAGTGAACTGTTTAGAAAGTTATCCTTACCCTTAATCGTCGCACTGGTGACACTGGGACATGTGCAAGGGAATTTTCCATTCTGTATCAAAGTTGAGACTGAGAAGCAAAGAAGAGAGGTAAGAGAGTTTGGTGCTAGTGCATAACTCCTTTACTATGAAGAAACCTTGTAGACATCAAAGTCTTTACAGTAAACTTCCCCAGGGCTCTGTCGCTCGAGCCCCTGGCTAGGATGCAGCGAGGTTTCCACTGCCGGTGCTCATGCCTCGCTCTTTAAGACCTGGGAAGTTTGGGAGGGCTGTGATTTATCACCTGCGCGCAATCGTACCCCTCTCCCCTGGACACAGAACGACTCTGAGAAGCTGGTTAAATCAGCAAGTCAGGGGGTCCCCGAGGATTCGGTTTCCCACTGAAGCTGTCAGGTTTTTGCTTGTTGCTTCCATGCTAAGCTTTGTACGTGAGCTGCCACCAGCTCTCCTTGTGCAGCGGAGGTGACGATACTTTGCTGCGGTGGTGGGGGGGGTGAGCCTGCTTTACACCCAGCCCGTTCACCCCATCTCTGCTACCCCACAGTGGAGCCTGGTGACCCTTGGGTTTTGGGTTTTTTTTTGTTGTGGAAGAACCAGCATCTCTGCAAGCCCTCGGGGCCATTGTTATGTTTTGGGTTTAATTGTGTGCGTTACTGCTTAATAACAACTCCTTCCCTTGGGCACGGACCTTTAAATCTCATTTATTATTCTTCAGTACTGCTGCTCAGGCTTTGTGTGTTTTGGGTAGAGAGAAGAGGCCAATATTGCCCTGTGATAGGAGGATGGAAGCCCTCTTCTCTGCCTGTACCCACCTTGTTTTATCCTGACGTGGAAAGATGTGTGGAGAAGAAACACACTTTCCGGTGTGTTTTGTACAGTGCCTAGCTCATTCTCCTCCTACCCCGGTTCTTTAGGGGTGCAAAGCATTTCCACCACAAGCACGAAGAGCGGTGGTGCCCTAGGAAAATAAAGGAAAATTTTTAACCACTCCTGAAAGCATAGATCTGTATTTCGCACACGTGAAAGCACCCGTGGTTCAGACTCCCAGGAGCTCTAAGGAGCGCTCAAATACAGGGTGGTGCAGAGGAGCTCAAAATGTGCCAGAAAAGAGCTGAGCGATGCGTTTCAGACACTTCTCTTTGGAAGGAGTTTTTCTTAATGAGGAATGAGTGATGCAGGAGACTCAGCAGGAGAAAGTAGTCACTGAATGTTGACATTTGTTTGTAAATCCTTATGTAAGGGCTAGCGTATAAGCACATAAAGATGATTTGTGCTACATAGTTGGGAAGATATCACTACTTTATTTATATTTTAATTTGTTTAGACTGAATTTCTTTACAGTTATTCACAAACCCAGGCTCCACTAGGTAGGCACAGGTGGGAAGTATTGATTTTAGTGCAGAGAGTGTAAACATGTTTTGGTAATAAATAAACTGTTAACGTGGGCAAACGGGAGGGAACCTGGTTGTGTTTATCCTGGCGACTCAGCTGCGCAGTCAGAGGCAGGCAGGAGAGGCACTGGGACAGGCATGGGACGGGGACCCACCATGGCAGCTCTTGTTCAGTGCAGGGTGTGCTGCCCATTTCTGGGGTCTTCTGAGTTGGCAGAAATAGATGCACAATCGCATATAAAGAAAAAAAAAAAAATGCCCAAAGGCACTTATAGAAAAATCCTGCTGCTGGTTGGGGGTACCACGGGTTTCTCAGGATCCCCAGTTGGGACCTGGATGCCCAAGCCTTGGGCTTGTAGCTTCCCTGAAGTCCCACAAGGACCCCATGTGAGCTGACATTCAGTTTTTTCCTAAAAACGTCAACTCTCTGACCTTACATTTCGAATCACTTGGCTTGTTCGGTTTGCTTCCTCTCCCTCCGGGTGTATAATTGATATCTCATACTATATCTCTGATTGATATGTCACAGAATTAAATGCTCTGCATGGCCAGGTAACTGGAAATAGATAGCAGTCCTCTAGCCGCTGGTTCGGAATAATGAAATATTTTGCTCTGAGAATAACTGGGTTAAACATTCAGGTTTTCAAAGCCTGGCACACAGTAATAGGACAAGTAGATCTTTTATTTTAACTGTTTGAATTATTCTTCACTGCTCTGGGGTCGTTCACCTTCAAGTAGAAACTCCTCTCCTGCAGCTGGGAGGTCATTTGGGCATTCCTGCAGGGCTGGGGAGACGTGAGGAGATGTACTGTCCTGGGGTCAGCCCAGTCATGTTGACATCACACCATATTTTTTCCCCTCTCTCGTATTTTCTGATACCTTGAGCATCTCTGCTGCTGGTCCAGCTGTGCAGGGCAGCTGCGCCTGTGGTTTCTGGGAGGAAAACCATTTGCATTTGTGGGGCCAGAAGAAGTCAGCAGCGGCTGGCGGTGTGCAGGGCTCTGCAGGCGCTGTGCAGGAATGGCCCGAGCTCCTCGTTCTTCCCCGACTCCGGGGAAAGTGCTCACTTCTTCCTCGCTCAGCCGGAATAGCAATGACCCACCATTAACCTCTTACTAGCTAACGATTTATTGGAGATACTGCAGAGGAGAAGGCTGTTTTCAGGCTCCTGTAATGCTGATAGCCAAATGCTGCCTAAGCTGATATGAAGAGGGGAAGCAAGAGGATATTTTGGACCTTTACTTGAGGAATTCAACCTGTCTTGGCAGAGATATGAGGCAGGTGGTAGAGGTGCACCTCAGCATGGCTGTTGCTTTCCCCATGATAAGGAAAAAACCCAGTGAGGCATCAGCTGGAGGTGTGACACATTGCATAAATCAGTGTTTGCAGCAGAGAGACATGGTACTGACAGAGGAGATGGGGCTGCAGAAAAGCTACAGCACAGACATACCTCCAGGAAAGTCCAGTCCATAAGCCAGGAGACAGGGCTGGGCGCAGGCAAGCCTAGGGAACAGCTCTGGGTGCCCAAGCAGAGGGTGCTTGGGTGGGGGTTCCTCTGAGGCTGGTCAGGGCCATGAAGCCCTATCGGTGCCCTCAGGATAATGGTAATGAAGATAGACTGTGTTAGGGGAGCAGATATGCTCCCCGAGACTGCAGAATTGGCTCTGGGGTACGCATTTCTCAAACCTTCATGGAAGCTGTGCAATGGGACAAGACTTCCCAAAGGAGGGTGGATAGACAGATGTGGGACGAAGCAAGAAATTTCAATTGTTGAGCAGGATGTGGACTTTCCTCACCAAAGACAAAACCCGAGACCACAACGGGAGACTGCTCACCTAGATTTCCCTCCTGGTTGTGTCCGCACGCGTGGCCTTGAGAACTTGTTGACTCTCACTGTCTTGCTTTGCTGTTGACAGCCTGATTTCCCTCTCTCCAGCAGCTCCTGTTTTAGCTCCTGCCTGTGTTTTCTTTCAAGTCCCTGTGAACCAGCCAAAGCCTATTGTGCTGTTCTTCTGACTCTGAAGTCTTTCAGCCTGAGAATTTGCAACTTCAACCTGCTTCATCTCTTCAACCCTCACGCTGTTTTAAGCACCCATTCCACACTACGCAGCAGTTTGCCTCGTGCTTGAATGTACAGTGTGAAAAAAAGGTTGTTGAGTTTCTGAACCACTGGAAATTGCAGCAGTTACTGCTGAAAAATACCATAATTTGAGTTACTGCATCATTTTTTGCTGGCTGACTTTCAGGGCGGAAATCTTTCATGCCAGCAGCTGAAAGGAGAGATGTTGTGAAGATGGAGCGTGGCTTCCTCCATGCCTGGAGCAGATGGGATGATGGGGTTTGGTTCCTGCCACAAGCGTGGGCTTTACAAGGGATAGCACAAGCACTAGTACAGTAAATATCATGGAGGATGTTTCTTTTCTCTTGTTTTTCCTTTGGAGCAGATACTTCGTCTGGTCTCAGGGGGGAGGCAGGATGTTAATTAAGAGCATAATGATAACCAGCGTGAAAAATCCTCAGTCATGCCCTGAGTCCTTGGCTGTTGGAGCACAGGCGTAAATTTAAGACTGCTCAGTTTATTTAATCCTGTGCCTCTTGGACATGCCTCCAGAAAGCGATGGGTGCCCTGGTACCTGGGGAGGTGACCTGCGCACCGTGGGGAGGGCTGGCGCTCATGTCATGCCCAGCCCTGAGATGGTTAATTGCACAGAATGGACTTGGCATCTGATTTGATGCCCCCCTCCACCATAATCCCCATGTCCTCACCTGAGATACTGAAATCTATATTGATGCTGTCCTCTCTATATAAACATATATGTTTACACACACATATATATATATCTTTTCCATGTTTACAGAGAAGTAAATGGAGTTTTTTTCCCTTAACTTCATCTGCATGGTTCCAGTAATGACCAGAAAATATCTGTCTCTCAGAAGTCTCTCTCTGTGGTTTGGAGTAATTCAATGTGCAGAATGCACTTACCTGCGTTAGAGAGGGATCGTTAGCGTAATCACAGCCTGGGTACGGGTGTAGGGTTGCATTAAGGGTGATTTTTACTAGTACTAAAACTCACATTTCTCTGCCCAAATCAGGACCCAGGTGACCCAACAGGAAAGTTAGAGAAATGGTGAAAAGAAAGCAGGTGTGGGAGCTTTCTGTATTTGTGATTTGTCTCACGTACTGGTGGAGCTGCTGGATTAGCTGCACTAATCAAGATCTGAAGAATCTGGTTCTCCATTTCAAGGGAGCATCCCTTTTGTGTTAGTCTCTGAAGTTATTTCAACTTGCATTGACACAAATTAAACAGGAATCTTGCTGTCTATTGATTTTGTCAGCAATGTTTTTTTTCCCCTCCTGAAGTCATCTTTAAAGACTTTACTTTTATTAAACTAAATGCTGCCAGTTAACTAAAGTCTTTGTTTTTATAGACTCAAGAGAACAAGATCTAACATAAATTAATCATGACTTAATTGACTGAACTAATTCAAGTTCTCTCCAGTCCACTGCACAGCAATATTCCTGTCTTCCCAATGCTGTAACTGAAGGCTAAATGGTACATTGCTTTAACAGCACCAACTTTTTATATCTTTAACACAACATTTTTACTGTGGACAAAAGTTTTAATTTCCTTGGAATTAACTCCACAAAACATTTTCACAGTTAGGAATGCCGAGGTGAACACCCCTTTTTGTAATGCGTATTAGAGCTGACTTCAATTTCTTCCTATTATCTTTTTTTTTTTTTTTTCTCTCTGTGCATGGACTAAATTATTTATTTGGTATTACTATTTCAAAGGAAACCCAAGCATTAATTCAATTTACAACAGTATTCTCTCACCCTACAGAGTGTAAAATGAAATTCAATGAATTGTTAATGCCGCCCATGTCAAGAATGCAATGCATTTAGCGGAGCTGGCTAAATCATTAATGCGAGGAGCTCTCCCCAAAAAGGCACCGTTGTCAGCCACTGGTGAGCCCAGTGCATGGCTTTTGGGTTTAGCCCATGCAGCGAGTCTGGGGACAAACCCACTGGTGATGTCCCACATGGTGAAGCAGTGAGTGAGTTTGGGGCTGCCTTGTGGCAGAGCTTGCAAAGTTAAGGAGGGTGCAGCCTGTGATGCTGCTGCGCTGGTCTTTCAAGGCCATTAGCCACCGACTCCAAAGAAGACAGCCTGGAAGCTTCTTCACCGCTTCCTGGGGATGGTACTAGAAATCCGGGCAGACACAGCTTCTGCTTAGGATATTCATGACTGACCCATGAGGCAGTGGATTTGAAGGACTAATCATAGAATCACCTAGGTTGGAAGAGACCTTTAAGATCATCAAGTCCAACCATCAACCTCACACTGCCAAAACCACCACTAAACCATGTCCCTCAGCACCATGTCTGCCCGTCTTTTAAATACCTTTAGGGATGGCGACTCCACCACTTCCCTGGGCAGCCTCTTCCAATGCTTGATAACCCTTTTGGTGAAGAAATTTTTCCTAACATCCTTTCTAAACCTCCCCTGGTGCAACTTGAGGCCATTTCCTCTTGTCCTATGGCTTGTTCCTTGGGAGAAGAGACCGATCCCCATCTTTCTACACCCTCCTCTCAGGTAGTTGTAGAGAGTGAGGTCTCCCCTCAGTCTCCTTTTCTCCAGGCTGAACAACCCCAGTTCCTTGGTATTCATCAAATGCATTTGAATAGCAAATCCATGCAAGAAAATTGCAGGCTGCTCGCAGGCTTTCCACTGCTGAAAGAGGCAGAATTCATCAAATAGTCTCCTCCCTGCCTAGTTTCTTTCTTCAGCTCTGTGTTTTTCAGCTCTGCATTTCCCAGCGTTACTTTTTTCCTGCAGCAGAGCTTTAAATATCCCAAGCAATGGTGGGTGCTGCTACTACTTCCCTTAGGAGTCTCTTCCTTAATCTAATAAATCTCTGTCAGGAAGAGGGGTTTTCACTCTATCAGCCTGAACTTTTCATAGCTTTATTTCATACGGTTTTGCTTAGTTTTGCCCCTTAGCATCATCCACAATAATTTCTACCCCAGGGCTGTTCAGAGAGTTATCATGTTATCCAATCCCAGAATGACTCTCATCTCTCCAGTGGAAGAACTCTGCATGTTTGTCTTGGTTGAATTATTTCTTCAACCAAAAGCTGCATTTGATGCTAGTCTCTGTGTGTTCTCTCTTTTCATGTCTTTTTGGTGGCTTCCTCACAGCCTGTAGTCAACACAGTGTTAATGTCTGGTGGTTTGCAAGAGCCCAGTGATGAAGCGAGCTCTCGAGTAGAGGTTTGGAGCAAGGAATAACCAATTGTACTGTTTCTTAGTGGTAACACTTCCCAAGAAGCTCCTGCAAGAAGGTTTCTGTCCTCAGTGCTGGGTGATTTGGGGCAGATGAAGGGTTTTTGTGTTGGGTTTTCAGCCACTGGTGGGGGAGCATGCAGACCCGGGAACAGCAGCCGGGACCACCATGGGGACCATCCTTCTTGTGTCCTCTCAAGGACTGGTGGCAACCTGCATGCTACCTTGGGAATGGCCAAAAGAACCCTTCTTTAAGCAGATGTGGAGTGATTTTTCCTTAGGGAAAGTTTTTTGCGTCAAACCTAGAAACTATATAACGGCTTAGACCCTGAGTGTTGGGAGCTTGTATCCACTTACCCAGCGTCTTGCTAATGTACTTGAGAAAGGTCTGATGAAGCATCATCCTTCGATGACAGAGGTCTGTTTTGCTGTGTCTCTTCTTCCAGCTGTTTTATACTGCTACGTCTCTCAGTTGTTTCTTTCTGTTCTGTTAAGGTATTTCAATCAATTTAACTGGCACCGAAATAGCCAACAATGTTCCTCTGGGACCACAACGATTGTGGTCAAACCTCATTGCTCTGAGGGTGGCTCCAGGCTTTGCTACTTACACCCAGTCACTGCCAATACTTCAGCTTTGCTCACAGGCGTCTACTGATGTCTCTTCTGGCTAAAACCTGTGCAAAATAATCTTGTTTTAGCTTTACCTCATTCTTTAAGCCATCTTTTGCTTTTTCAGCTGTGGTTTGAAACAACCTGCACACTCCTGGAAGGCTGGGAGACTTCCACCCATAAATAAACACAGGATTACAGCCTGAAGGCTTTTCTCCTGTTCTGTCTTCCCAAAGCTCCCCTGCATCTTTTCATACCGAGCTGACTTTATCAGCTTTGGCTTCAGAAGTCAGTGAAGCTGCAGCCGCTTACACCAGTGTAAAACTGACCCTTAGGAGGGGATTAATCTTCTGTACCTTCTTGAAGTAGAGGATGTGATTAGAGAAAAGGAGAGACTCCGCGAGGGAGACACTCGTCCCACTTAACCCAACGACACTCGTCCTGCTTAACCCAACATAGAGCTGTGCGTGGCTCCTGTGTACTCTTGTCATCAGCCTCTGGTGTGGTCAGCAGAAATGAGGTGGCACTTCCAGGGGTGCTGTGCTGTCCTCCCGTAGCATGGGATAAGTTGCCTTTTGAAGGTGCCTCTCTCCATCCGTTGACCACCTGCTTGTTGAGTGACTTTGGCTAGATGCTTAATTTTTGGCGAAGAAAGTCAAAAGGGATAAATCCCACTTTGTATTTTACAGAGAAATGCATGCAAACTCCACTAATTCCCACAAAATTACAGCTATGCACCTGTGCTGAGAGTCTGAAGCAACAGATTTTGGTTTCTTGAAGCTCATCCAGGCTCTGAGCTCCTGGGTGCAGCGGAGTCAAGGTGTATACATTCCTTGGACTCGGGAACTCGGGAAGTGTTAAATGAATTAAATTAATGTCACCTTTATAACTGTTTGAGCAAGGTCTCTAGAGCAGTCCTTCACCGCTGGAAACTCTCACCCTGAGAAGAGATTCCTCTCCACCTTCCTCACCGTGATAAAAGGACTCTGCAAGACCTCTCACAAATGCTCTGTAGGTGCACACACAAAGCATTAATGCGTTTAAGACAAAAAAAGTTAATGTACCGTATAGCCCCACGTACTATTTAAACTTAATTTGATGAAACACCAACTACCAACAAATGTAAAAGGTCTGCAGTAAATATACATAGTGTTCTCCATAATGAAAGTGTCATCATAAGGTATAATTCATCATAAGCTCATCACTTTGCTCTTATGTTTCAGGTCATTAATTGCTGATAAAGGTTACAACGTAGAATGGATTAGGTGATAAAATTACATTTCAAAGTCTGTCCTCTTTCCTTTGAAGACTAAGGAATTTACATCTACAAAAGCAAAGTAGCATCCAAATATCTCAGAGCAGATGTAAACTATCAGCATTGTACTTCAATGCAGCTGCATGTAATGAAAACCTGAAATTGAATTTTAACTTAATAAAGTAGATTGTTTTTTAATTGAATGTTGTTTTTTTTCCTTGACTTGGAACGTTCCCACTCTTTAATTATGTTTCATTTAAGAGAAGAACAAATAAAATCAATTTATTTTCTGACAGTGAAAAGGGAACATGCAGTATTTCTCAGCAGTTTGAAAAGCAGCTCCCCACACCTTTGGTAAATCTATTAAAACAATGTGCTTAAAGCAAGCAGTCATTTTTAATTAGAAGAGCTGCACTGTGTAAACAGCTTATATATCAAGGCATCATATATATTCTCACTACACGCTGCATTTTTGGTGAGGGGAGATATGTAATGTGAGATATGGGGAGAGAAAGCCATTCACAAAGGGGTTCCTTTTGGAGAAAGCTGTTTTTTTATTTAATGCTGGGCAGGTGCCTGGCAGGGACATCCCAGCACTGTCTGAGCCTGGGGTTCTCTGGTGCGTGTCTGATCCCTCTGGGTGCCGAAATTCAGGCCCTGATCTCGCGTCACATTTACAAAACAGGGAAAAAAGTATTCCTTGAGTTTTGCCACATTGACCCTGTTTTGCTGATAATGGAAATACATTTCTGCAAATACCTTGTTCTTCCCAGTGTGGCTGCGATAGCCTTCCTTTCCTCTGCTTTGATGCCTGGATCTGATTTTCAGGGTGAAAACAGCTGAGGCCATACTTAGCGGGCTTTCCCAGGGACCAAGTAGGTTTTAGGAGGAATAAAACTTACATTTAGTGATAAATTTTCATGACAGCATATCTTAGATACCCAAATCCTCCAAAGTTCTTTAAAATTTCCTCTCTGCAGGATGCGCTGAGCAAAACATTCGTAGTCGGGATTTTTGATCTCCATTGTAAAGTTTGGAACAGAAACATCAAAGATAAAATGTGAATGATCTCATGTTGCATTTGCGTGCGCAGCATTGTTTCTCCTGTTGAGAATGATGACGCTTCTGTTTTTGTTTTAGGACAGTTGCTTTTTTCTCTCTCTTGATTGCCCTGTGCTGGTTTTTGGCATTAGAACAAAAGGAGGGTATTAAAAAGTCCCCTTACTCTGGACAGGGAGAGAGTGGGGAAATGGCAAAAGCAATACCTTTGCCTTTCCATCACATTTTATTCTTTTTCCTTGCTCTTTCCCCACTGAAAAGATTAAAAGAAGAAATAAGGAGAGCGGGTTCCTGCTTTACTCTTTTTCTGTTGCTGATAGGCTTGATCATGTATTCCCATTTCATGGGAAACCTTAATTTGAAAAAAAAAGAAAAGAATGGTTTGATAGTAATAACATGTTTCTGTGGAGTGGGGAAATCAGAACTTCTGGAAAGACAGAGTGACATTTTCTTATGATCATTTTGGGATGCTTTGCAGGCTGCTGGCCGTGCTGCAGCCACCACGCAGGAGGACAAGGAGACTTTTCAGCCCAGAAAGCCATGCACATCCTGGGCTGCATCCCCAGCAGTGTGGCCAGAACGTTGAGGGAGGGGATTCTGCCCCTCTGCTCTGGTGAGACCTTACCTGGAATACTGTGTCCAGCTCTGGAGACCCCAACACAAGAAGGACATGGACCTGTTGGAGAGGGTCCAGAGGAGGCCACCAAGATGATCCGAGGGCTGGAGCCCCTCTGCTGTGAGGACAGGCTGAGAGAGTCGGGGTTGTTCAGCCTGGAGAAGAGAAGGCTCCAGGGAGACCTTATAGCAGCCTTCCAGTCCCTGGAGGGGCTCCAGGAAAGCTGGGGAGGGACCCTTGATCAGGGAGTGGAGCCATATGACGAGGTGGAATGGTTTTAAACTGAAAGAGGGGAGATTTAGATGAGATATTAGGAAGAAATTCTTGACTGTGAGGGTGATGAGACACTGGCCCAGGTTGCCCAGGGAAGCTGTGGCTGCCCCATCCCTGGAGGTGTTCAAGGCCAGGTTGGATGGGGCTTTGAGCACCCTGGTCTAGTGGGAGGTGTCCCTGCCCATGGCAGGGGGTTGGAACTGGATGATCTCTAAGTGCCTTCCAACCTAAACCGTTCTATGATTCTATGAGATGCAGGGGAACCCCAAAAATCACGGTCTGGTGCATTGTGGACCAGGGCATCCTCACAAGCTGCTGGGGATGAATGTGAAGGGTGAAGAAAGAACATCTGCAGTGGCTTGCTGGCACCACTGTCCTCAGAGCTGCCCTCCTGAGGCTGTGGGTGCACCAAGCATCCCTTCCCAAATCAGTGCTGCATGGAGCAGGGGGTTGTGAGCGAGCTGCTCTCCTACAGGGTGTCCTCAAAATGATTTTAGATTATCGGTTTTCGCTGCAGCAGTTCAGTGGTAAAGACTGACAGGGTGGAAAGGGGCAAAAAGCACTCATTTCATGATGGTCTGTGTCTGAAATCACTCACAGGTTGAAAACCCAAAGCTCTGTAGTAGGAAAATCTCTGGTACGATCCAAAAATGGGAGCAGCGATGTGTGAGGCTTTTGGGGTCTTAGAGTCCTGTAGCCCAGTCCCTGCCAGAAGCTACTTTCCTTCCCCCAAAGTTATTTCCCACCCCTGGAGGAAAACCACCAAATGTACATTCCATAGCTGGTTGCTGGGGCTAAAAGCAGAAAAAGCACAAGCACCTTTCTCCGCTCTCCTCCGCACGTAACCTGTCGCCGTGCCATGCTCAGCGTGGGCAGCAGATGATCTTCAGTCCACCCAGCCTCTGCTGTACTGAGCGTGTACTCCAAAACTGAATGAACAGCTGATGAGATGGGATTCTGTTGCTTCAGTCCAAAGGAGATTAAACGATTACTGACATGTCTAAGCAAACACGGGATGAGGTGATGGAGTTCGAAGTGCTGTTTGTGGAGTGCTGCTCTCTGCAGAGCAGCTGGGGTAAGGATTAAACCAAACAGATGTGTTTACACACGTGTGGGGAGCAAACTTTTAGGAGGTTATTTTACAGAATAGCCATTTTTTTTTAAAGGTAGGGCTGATCCCAGTTGTGACTTGCTAGCTGGGAAGGATGCTCATTCTGCTTTCACCTCTGCATTCCAGTCACAGCCACCCTACTGTTGTGTTGGTGCGGTGTCGTGAGGCTTGCTCATTGAGGAACGTTCAGTGAAAGTATTTTCCATGCAAGTCCTTGTCAAAAAGGAGGAATCCTAATATTACTAATTATTATTATTATTATTATTATTATTATTATTATTTAGTTTTGGTGAAAACCTGGAAATTTTTGACCAGAATGAAAAAATGGTGGTACTTTAAAAAAATAAAAATAAAATTCCTAACCCATACAAATGGAAAAATGTCAATGTACTGCAAAGACCACATTGAGAGATTTCAGTTTACCAACAGCAAGCTGCTGTGAAGCCTTTGTTTGGTATCAAGGCAAAGGTTAACTTTAATAGGGGTTTGAAAGAGCATAATGAACTGGAGGGAGGATAACGCACGGTGTCACACAGAGACCTTACATGTCCCCAGCACACTTGGATCAGTTTTCCCCAGAGCTGTGTGGACTGTACGACAAAAACAAAATTGCTCTTGAAAAGTGTTTGGGCTCCACCAGCCTTGGATCACTGGATTTGTGCGTTGCGTCTACTCTCTGGCCAGTGTCAGCAACATCTTGTCATTGATTTTTAAGTGGTTTGGGGGATTCTGCGTCTCCAGGTGTGGAAATTACTAATTTTGCTGTTCCTTGGTGAATCCAGAGAAAAACTGCATTAAATGGAACAGTTAATTTCACTAGGACCAAACAATTTCCTTCTTATTTCTACTGTTTTCCTAGAGACCTAAACAAATAAACCGCAACTGAGGGGAATTCATTTAAAATCAATAAAATCCCCAAAGCTCAAACTTGTTTCAAAGTATTAAAAAAAGAGCAAAGTAGTTTCATTCAAGAAATGGGAAAATGAAATATTTTTGCTTTCCCAGATTATTATCCTTTTTTCCTTCTGCCCTTTCTTCCCAGGCAGAAGTTTCAAGGAAGCCAATATGCATTTCCAAAATATTTGGATGTATCTGAACCTGCAGTTTTCAGCATGAAAGAAGTGGTGACCAAAAAAATTCTTTGGGTTTCCTGTGGCTCCGGAGGAAGCTATCCTCACACCAGCGGTGTAGTTAGGTTCAGGGGAACCAGCCGCATCCTTCTTTGCTGTGACCTTCCCACGTAGCCTTTCTTAAAAACTAATGACCTCAGTAATTAACCCCAAGCCAGGAGATGTTTTCATTCGTGTGCTCTACGGGGCTCCTTGTCCTTGCCCCTTGCGGTGGTACGTCCTCGAGACCCTCTCCCCAGGGGAGAACCTGCCAGGGGGGACATGGCTGCTGCCTCCTCCCAGTCCCTGTGTGGAACAGCTAATCGTTATTTCATCTCCATTTGCAAGAAGTGGTGCACAGAAAAACCTCCCAAAAACTAATTACAGGTTTGGAACATCCCTGGGGGAATATCTTAGGCTTGATTTCTTAGAATATCAAAAGGTAGCAGCCCAAATCTGATTAAGCATGGAGCTCCCGATGAATATGCTACATCTGCAGAAAAGGAATTCCCTATCAGATGCCTCTCTCGTGAGCAGCTATCATCACAAACAAATTTTAAACCACTCCACTTCATCTTTTCCCCCATTTGCTCCATGAGATCTTATCAGAGAGAGAGCCCGTGACTGCTGCGCGTATGTTGAAAACCAAGAAAGTTTCATCCCTGGTTAAATCTCCCAAAACTGTCACCCAGCTCATGCTGCATCTCCGTGCACTGGCTACCAGCTCAGCGGAGCTAACCGCACAGTGGTGGGGGACATCGGCACCCCAGGGGACAGCAGATCCTACCTTAGACATCCATCACAGCCTGGGGTGTATCACTTGACCTCCTTTTTTCCTCCTTTTCCTTGGAAAACATACAGAATGAGTGGTCCAGTGCTGTACTTCTGAAGGAGACAAACAGCCCTTAGATCTAGTTGTAACCCAGGATTTTCCAAACCATTGCCTTCACCAAACTAGTGACATATCGGTTTTATTTATATAAAAAGAATCCTGTGGATACCAGATTCTTTACACTGTGGAACCTGACAGAAGGAGAACTCTGCACTGGGATGTGGGATGTTGAGTATGATCGTGGCAATGGAAAGAGGCTGGAAGAGACCTCAGGATGTCTAGTCTGCTCCGATATATCTAACGTGCCTCCAGCAGTGAATACTCCATAGCTTTTCTTGTCAAACTATTTCAGTGCTTTGTTACAATTACTGTTTAAAAGTATTTTTCCTAATGGTAGTCTTATTTTCCCTTCTCGTACTTTACTTAAATCCCATCCACTTCTTAATGAATCTCAGCTGAAATATATGTCACCTAAAAAAAATAATTCTAAATAGATAGTTTCAACATGAAGAATGTTTCCTCGGGTAATTTGCAGTCTGAACTCTGATGAATCTGACCTGAGTTCAAAATAGCTTCAGTTTCACCAAAACTTGACTCCTTGGTAAATTTACTATTCACGAAAGAGAAATCCCAGATTTAAATTCATTGACTCCCTTCAGTCTCAGGAATCTGCTGGCTTAAATTCTGAATAAATTCGGGAGGAGAAAATACCATCAGTACTGTGGAGCTCAAAGTAAACATAGAAAGAAAATAAGGATTATCCTGCATTTATATAATATAATCAAGTTCAAATTTACCTAGGTGTAGAGTAATATAATTGGGGATTTGGGTGAATCCCAAAGCCAATGGGATCTTTTAGAGATAACCAGTCTTTTTAGAAATGAGATTAAGTGGGGAGAAATCCTAGTTATGCTAATTAAAGCTAAAAAAAAAGAAAAGACTAAGGAATAATTTAATTTAAAAAATAGCCTACTACTTAAAGTGCATGAACTTGAATAGCTCTAAAATATGTCTGATCCTCATTCCTTGCTTGCAACTAATACCCTAGAGAGTGTGTGGCTGTGGCTTGAGTCACTGCTCCGCGGCTGGGGCTGTGCTCCGGTTTGGGTCAGGATAAAATCCAAGGGATTAGGTGGGCAGACAAATGGAAAATGCTCCGCTTGCACTCACGGACAGGGATACTCGTGTGTATTGCTAACATCTTCCTGGAAGCCCTTTGGAGAGCTTTTACTAGTGCGTAAGCTCAGGAAGAATCATGGTGGTAGGGGTGATGGTTTTACTGGCAGAGCAGTTTGCATCAGGCGGAGTAAGTCTCGGCGCTGAGATGATGCTCTGTGTGGCGCTTGGCATGGGAAGAAACGGCACCAAAGCTGACGGGGGATGAGACCCAGCATGAGAGATGTGTCCTTCTGTCGACCGGAGCGTTTCCAGCAGGTTCATGGTCAATGTACTCTATGAAATCAAAACAAGGGAACTCCTCAGGGGCAGAGGGCTCTGCAGGGCTCTATCTCCCATCTCGGCGCTAAGCACAAATTCTGCCCCTTGCAAAAGCTGTTCGCTCAGTTCAGACTGGCTGGGCTGCAGGACAATTTCAGTGCCATCTATTAAACCTAGGGAGGGTAACAACAGCTTTTTTTAAAAAACATGTATTAATTTTTTAACTCATGACTTTGAAAAATTCTCTCTTCTGTTTTTTTTCCTAGACCGTTTCTGCTTGATAGGCTTGGTGGTCCAGCAGTTTCCACCTTCCCTCTTGTTGGTTCCTCAGCTTTGCTGGCTCTGCTAAAATTGCTTTTGATTTCTCCACCTTTGCCTGGATGGTGGACTTGGCCACCCTCTTGCCTGACTCAATCTTTTGCTTGATGTCAAGTGTGGCCGGGTCCCTGGGCAGCTGCCGGGGCTGACATGGAGGAGCTGCCTGAGAGCAGGTACTTCATCTTTTCATCATCTTTTGTATCAGTGGTGCCCCTTCTTCTACCGTTAGCATTTTCCATGGCCAAAATTTTGAGGGTCATGTCTGCAAAGTCCTACGCGGTCCTCCTGTTTTGGAGAGGAGATTTTGGCCAGCAGCTGAATACAGCAAGGCTCTGGGTGAGGAGCATCACAGCTCAGGTCACAGCTGTCCCCTTAGCCACAAGAAATGGGGACCCGAAACAGAGATGGAGCAGCATAGAAGAGGCAACCTGCAGGATTTTATAATAGTTTAACTGAATTGCTTTAGTAAAAAACAAAATTTTTGCTCCTTTAAGATACCGTATGACAGTTCACCAATTGCTAGCCAGAATGCAATGCAGAGCACAACCCAACTTACCCTTTTTTAGGGATATCTGCCTCTCTACGAAGGTCATCCTGACCATGTTGCTTATCAGCTCTTGGCAGCAGCAAAGAGCCGACGTGCTCAGAGAACCACCACCCATCCTGACTGATGCTATAGCATCGTTTCCTTACATTTCCTCACCTCGCGTTCATGTGTCGTTGCCTGGACTGCAGTACTTGCTATATCCAAATTGCTGTACTTGGATTATGAAAAACCTGAGCCATTAAGGGCCCATCCGGTTGTACAGCACCGTGCAAAAAGGATCCAGCACCCCCACGCTGCTGCAATACAAATGAGACTTCTACAAATTTTTTGGGACTGATGGAAGTTTGTTCATAAACTGGCTGCCCAGGGAATTGGTGGAGTCACCATCCCTGGAGGTATTTAAAAGAGGGGCTGACCTGGTGCTGAGGGGCATGGTTTAGTGGTGGGTTTGGCAGTGTGAAGTTGATGGTTGTACTCAATGATCTTAAAGGTCTGTTCCGACCTAAATGATTCTATGATTCTGTGATTCTATAAATATGTGTGCACACACGGACTCAGGCTCAGTTTAATTTAGCTGGTGGCTGAAGCAACTGTACGTCTTACGCCAATGACTTTACAAGGATTAGGTATAATTTAAGAGCAGGACTTGGTTCTGTGCAAACAGTGCATGTATTATAATAGAGGCATTTCTCTGTCTTTGTGTTTATGGTAATGCTTTTGAAACGCGTAGTGATATGTTTACATCTGGTGCATTTATGTACTCTTGACTCTGAAGAAAGATAAAGGATCAATGGCTTTCCTCATTTTAGAAACAGGGACTTATTCCTCCTGGGGGATTCTTTCTGCATGAGGAGAAGATTTTGCTTGTTCAAGCAAAAATATTTATAAGTTGACTCCCAAAGAAAATTTTTGCTCAGATGGTGTAGTGTGGTATTTCTCTCATTTGCACCCTCTCTAGCAAGAAGCATCCGCAGTCCCCGTAACTGCAGAACAGCCTCAGAAACAACAACGAGGCGCAGGACGAAGGGTGTTCATTAGTGCTCTTCTTTTGCTGCTTAAAATCGAAAGGCAAGCATTCGCTTGTGCGCTTGTGCTGGGAATAACATCACAGATAAAGCGGTTCCCTTTACTCCCCTGTAATCACGTGTATGCTCTATGTTTAAGCACATTATTTCTTGCCTGTTTGCCGAGGATTCCCTGCTTATAAGCTAGTTGGAAGGAACTGTTTGATTTGGAAGGGGCACGATTCCGTGCGATGTAAACATTTGCCTGTGAAATTCCTTTCCACCTTTGCATTTTATTTCAGTGGAATTGGCAGGGGCAGTCAACGTTGTTGTAATTCCATAGATTTTCTATTCAATAGACGCTGACTGTAATTATGATTTATGAATTGGATTAACTCCCTCCTCTCTCTAAGCCATGGTGTGGTGTGATGAGGAAGAGCTTAATGACATTGTACCGAACTCCAACATGTGTTTTAATTCCTTCCTTTCCCACGAAGCACTGCGTGCACTGCTGGTGCTTGCAGTGGTGTGGACTTCGGTGTGAATATCCAGCGGATCTGGCAAAGTCTGGGGAAGGCGGGGGCACGGGCAGGATCTCCCATGGGATGCACCTCCAGAGCCTGCCTGGGCAGGGCGATTGCTGCTGGTGTAAATCAGTGAGCGCTGGGGAAGAGGGTGTGAAATACAGCGGTTAGGCTGCCATGCACAGTATTTCTGCTCTCAAAACCTCGTTTACGAGCAAAGAGGAAGCCCACATTACACATAAACCAGAATTTATTTTTAAGATTTACTGAAATCTTAACAGTCCAATCGAAGAATCATCATTATTAGCCCAGATGTTTTTGTTACGGAAAGAGGAAGAATACATCTATGCAGAAAACCTTTCAATAATACTAATAATAATACAGTTAAAATTGTTGCTCACATACTCTGTAGTTTCTACCTCTTTTCCGGGCATTATGTTTCCCCTGCTCCTCTGGGTGCTACAGTTGGGGTTTCACCCTGGGGCTGTCACAGTGAGTGTCAGCATCAGTGGTCCTTTGCTGGGATAGGATGTCCACGCTGATGGTTTCTTCTTCTTCACCACTTGGAGTCATTTTTGTATGTTTGCTAACACGCTTTTGTACCTTTTCCTTTCTTCGCTCACCCTCAGCTCCACGTCGCATCCCAATTTACTACATGTGGCGCCCTTTACGCAAGTTCGATACTATTTCAGAGTATCTGAAATGCAGAAAACAGAGATTCTGTTCTCTTGGCTACCCCAGAAACCAGTTTTGTCCACCTCTAGCTCTGCGTTTCTTTAACTGTCCACGGGTGAGCTGTGTGCAGGCGTGGGGTGTGCCATGCCAGCCTGTGCCCAGCTCTTACCATCTGGTTCCTGTACCCCCCTGTGTCGCTTCCCAGGTCCTCACTTCTCAAAACCTCATCTACTGTAGCGCGCCTGGATTTCTCTACTCATCAGCGCGTTAGTGATAAGTATCTTGCTCTACCTAGAATAACTGCTTGTTACCGCTGTCTATATGAAACTATGGTCGTACCGCACAAATACAAACAAAAGTAAAACAAACTAGCCACAGACAGCTGGTTAATTAGAAAAATTTAGCCGTTACAGCTAAACCAAGCAAGGGAAAGCTGCAGGCAGGTCAGGAAATGTTCGGGCAGAGCAGAGCTGAGGCCATGCAAACTTAGGGCAAAGCTTATGGCCTGCAACTAGCCCCGGCAATACCCTGTTAGACGGCTACACGGCTGCAGGACGACGGCTAGTAATGATCTGTAGCAATGGCGTGAACTCGCTGCCAGTGGAGGCAACGCTTCACCGGATGCAAAATAGTTCAAAAATTACAGATTGAAGACATCTCTTCTCAAGACTCATTTCTCAGCCTCTACAATGACCTCACTCCTAAGGCTATCATATGATGCCAAAAAAATGTGAAACAATTTTTTGTGCTTTACTTATGTATTAGGTAAAATATGAGGAAAACCTGCTGAAATACCCCAAAGCAAGTTGATGCTGAGGAGCAGTGCCCTGGGGAAGCAACTGATGAGTGATCCCTGAAGTGGCTATGCTGAATTTATAGGGCTTATTGAGGATTTTGGAGCTGCCCCTGGAACACAAAGCCAGTGACATCCACCAGCCCTGCTCACACGGTGTGGCAACCCACTTCTCCCATTAGCTCTCTTGGCGCCTGGAGGGTGCTGCTGGGTGCAGGGCAGTCCGGTGTTGCCCAGGGTCCCACGATCAGATTTAAACAAGCATCATGCTATGGAAGTTACCCTGATTTGTCAAGGAGTAATTTTTCCCAGGAATAACGCTATCTGCACTCATTTATCTTCTGAGCTCAGCCAGCCCCACTCCTTCGGGCAGTGCTTTCCCCAGCAAGCACCGGCTGAGGATGGAATAGCAACAAGGACAGCAGGGCTGAGCAAAGGTGGAAGAAGCTGACCCTTTGGACCTTGTGTACTGAAGTGCCATTTTGTTAAAACAACGGGAAAAAAAATTCCTCTTAGTTCAGATGAATGTGTCTGGATGGAGTCACAGCTGGATTGGTTTTGTCCTCCATCGGTCTCCCTTCCCTCAGCCATTCCCTGCTGCACTCCTCCTTCGTTTTCCCCTCTTGTTAAGACAGCAGTTACGAGCTGTGGCACACCATTTGGCTTCTGTTGTTTGACCCGTGATACCCAATCAATAGGACAGAGCTCCTGCAAGCAGGGCAAGAAGGATGGAAACCATGGGAGAGAAACGCGATGGCAGAACCAGGCTGTTGCTTTTGGGGTGAGGCACTCTTTGGTAGGTAAAGGCTAGGATTTAATAGTACCAACGAGCAGACTCTTTTCAGGGTCCTGTTATATTGCCTTTTACACACTGAGAAGGACACTTAAAAAGTCAGTAAATCCCAAGAAAGACTTTATTGATATTTGTTCAATACACTCAGTATTAAAAGAAACCAGCGTGTCCCTGCTTTGGAATTACAAGATACATTTTAAAAATATTTTTCTGCTTATTTTAGAAGCAGCTTTACCACCAGGCTTGGATTGACCCTCCCAAGGTCTATTATTTCTCTTGTCTACAAAATGCAACACCATTTCCTTCTCCCTCCCAGGCAGGGGAGTGCAGAAGCGGGGGCTGAATTTCCGTTTCTACTCTATACTGCACCTAGTGAGAAGGGGCTGAACAGTGCATTTTTTCCTGATTCCCTCCCTTCTAAGATGCTGAGATGTAAGGAGAAGTTTGCAGATTGGTTCTGAAGTGCTTTAATTTGCTGTTTAACACCTGGGAGTCCTGAAGATTTGGAAGTGATGATGGTCATAGAATCATAGAATAATTTGGGTTGGAAGGGACCTTTAAAGGCCATCTAGTCCAGCCCCCCTGCAATGAGCAGGGACATCTTCAACTAAAGCAGGTTGCTCAAAGTCCCATCCAACCTGGCCTTGAACACCTCCAGGGATGGGGCAGCCACAGCTTCTCTGGGCAACCTGGGCCAGTGTCTCACCACCCTCACAGTCAAGAATTTCTTCCCAATATCTCATCTAAATCTCCCTTCTTTCAGTTTAAAACTGTTACCCCTTGTCCTATGGCTCCAATCCCTGATCCAGATTCCCTCCCCAGCTTTCCTGGAGCCCCTTTAGGGACTGGAAGGGGCTCTAAGGTCTCCCTGGAACTTTCTCTTCTCCAGGCTGAACAACCCCAACTCTCTCAGCCTGTCCTCACAGCAGAGGGGCTCCAGCCCTCGGATCATCTTGGTGGCCTCCTCTGGACCCTCTCCAACAGGTCCATGTCCTTCTGATGTTGGGGGCTCCAGAGCTGGAGGCAGTACTGCAGGTAGGGTCTGATCAGACTGGTGTAGAGGGGCAGAATCCCCTCCCTCAACCTTCTGGCCACGCTGCTGGGGATGCCGCCCAGGATATGGTCATGCCGTATGCCATTACCAGTCTGGACATGCCAGATTGGTAAGTGATGGAGTAAGTGGCTTCTGCAAACACCAGGACAGGAAGTGGTCTGGGACCACACAAGTCTTGGCTCCTTTTATTCAATGAAACAAAGGAGAATCAGCCAGTGCATAGCATTTAATAGGCAGAAGAACATTGTGGTACAGCCGTACGACTAATTTTTCAGGCTCTCTGGTGGGTGAGGACCCCATTTCTGCTTACATGAGGGGCTGCGTTGGAGTGGAAACCTCAGTGCTGCATTCCGAGTTGAGGAAGCTACTTTTGAAAATTGGACATCTGGCATCGATGAGGCTGTTAGTGCTATTTGTGAGCTGAACACATTGCTTTTCCCAAGGGCGGTGATGCATTGTAATTCTTCGCTGTTCATTAAACAGAATATTTTCCCAGTTTAATATCATAATAGTCATAATTGCTCTACTCATAAGCACCAAGGTTTACTAAATTTAAACGATGCAATGGATGCAAAACCCACATAAGAGTATTTTGTCACTGATACTATAAAGACTTCCCTATAGCAAACATATTTTTATACTCTGCAAACAGCTTAAGAAGATTAACAGGAAACATCATAAAAATACTCCTTAAATTAAAGATTGCATTGACTTTAGTGGTTTACCCTTCCCCCATACTACCATTCCAGCAATAAAAACACGATGATGTTTACATGGCTTCCAAACCATAAAACACTCATTTTTCATTATTTCTCCAATCTCATAATGCAGAGTTGTGTTTACCTATAACTCAATACATTTTAACAAAAGGCCTGACATTTAAGTGACTGCTGATAGGAAACAAGCACTGAAAATAGTTTATAAACAACTTAATGAGATTACTGCAAGAAAACTAATTGGAAATAAAAATGAGATCTATCAAAGAAACATACTGATAGGTAGTTTGTACCAGAGGTGCATTTTTCCATGAGTTTTTGAAAGCATTATCAAGGTAGGGCTCCATCGTTACACCAAAATTATACTGTCTGACACCAGTGTAACCACTGGCCTTACCTCCCTCTCCCCTTACTTCTGCCCGAATTATGCACTAGACAATTTGGCACCTACCTGGCACTGCCACTGACTGTTCAAAAAGGCTGATCTGGAAAAGAAAGTTTATTGTTATGTTATTTTTCTGCTATGACAGCAAACTAACTCGAAAGGGTTTAAACCATTCTGAATAGAGGTGGCCAGAAGCCACAGCAGCAAAATCTGTGCGTTTTTCTAATGTAATATCAAAAATCCAAAGCCTGGGGTGTGCGGCCACCTCCCTGCATCCCAGCCCCATCCCTCAGCAGCTGGCTGCTCCAGGGAGGCAAAGCCACCGTGCTCATGTTTTGGCTTAGCACCTTCTTGATGGACCGGTCCCGCTGGCACAAGAAAAGTAGGAACAAATAATTACAGCCGAGAATAATTGTATCCGTAGCACACTTGAACGAACCAGTGACTTCTCACATGTTTCTCTTGGTGGTAGGCAGGAACATGGTATAATGGATTATTTGTCACTATGCTGGAATTTTAATATGCGTATGGGAAATAGTTTGCAGGACACTGTTCCCCATAGGAAGTGCCATATTGTTTCCAAGACATAACTTTATCCTGCTCTTCATTTGCTAGAATTAAAATTATTGATCTCCTTGGGAAGCACAAGCCCTCTGACAATGATTGCTCTCAAACACAATGGCAATACTGGATCCATTAATATAATCGCATTATTACAGAGGTGATATTGTATATTATTAGGCTGGAGGAGGGCAGGGAGTGGGATTAAACACATCATCCAATCAACCCTGAAGGTGTAATTCAATATAAATCATTTTTTAATCAACAGGAGGATGTGTTAAAGTCATTTGTTTGCAGTGCCTGTTTGTATTGAGAAAATGCAGCCATATTAAAAAAGAGTTTATGTCTCTGGATGCATTTTTAAATTTTTATTTTTTTTTTTTTTTTATTGGCCCATACTACAATAGGCACATGAGCTATTCTCAAATAAAAATATGTCATCTGAGACTGTTACTTGCCTTTTGTAGGAGATATACCACCTCAAACGGTAGGTTGAAAAAAATCCCTGGTCTCTAGTCTTCATGTTTACATCTCGCCCCCCCTTTTGCCTTTATGTGATAATTCCCCCTGCAGTTAATAACAGAATTCGCAGCTGTGCCATGGCCGTGGTCTGCTGCTCAGCGCCCTGCCCTGAGCACCGCTGCTGGGGACACGCTCCGGCTTTATTTACTGAATTTAATACCGTGCTCAGACCCCATTATATTAATGCATGTCAAAAAAACTATTTAATTGTCTCCTGCACTCTAGGAGTTAGAGTTTTTAATTGCATTTAGGCGGTTTAATCCATTAAAAGTTATGATTTTAACGTAAAGGAAAGAAGGGCGTCTTTCGGAGGGAAGGGGTGGTGTCCTCTTGTACCTGCCTTGGGTCAGCACGGTTGCTGCAGAGGGAATAGCGCTGGAGAAGGAAAGAGTGAATTTGTGCTATTCCTGCAGAAACAAGGTTGGTTCAGTGCGGTATCGCAGCGGCTGCTCTCTCTCCCCTGCCCAGCCGGCCGGTGTGTGGGATCACTGCTAGCTTCTAAATGTCATAGATTTTCCCCCTTCCTGATTAAAGACGTGATGCTGATGGGTTGCGTGGGCAGCTTGACCTTTCCTAGCAAGGATGTGCCGATACCGGTAGAATTTCAGCAGCGCCCTGTTCAGGTATTGCTCCCGGTCTGTGGTTTGTGGGAGACCCGCGGGACGTGAGAGGCACCCCAGGGGCTGGGGCTGGGTCTGCCCAGCTCTGCTCAGCCTTGGCTTCCCCATCTTTTTGGGGAAAAATATTCCCCTCAACTTCCACATCATTCAATCTAAATAATTTTCCACCCGCTCCGAGATTTCCCAGCAAACCAGTTTGAGTCAGGGAGGGGAGCTGGGTTGAGAGGGCAAAGATCGCCCTCTTCTTCTAATGGGTGGTGGGAAACCCCTGCCTAAGCACCAAAGCAGGTGGAGTGTGCAGAAATGGCACCATCACTTAATTAGCCCCGAAAACCCTCTGGTCTTTCATGCTGTCTGCACTGATCGCTGCTCGGGAGCTGGAGCTGGATCGAAGAACTGACCTGGCTTCTTCTCCGCGGTTTTTGCACTCTCGAGTAATTTAAAGGGTAAAGAAAAGATCACTTAGTTGTTACAGTGCTTGACAATTACTCATCGTATCAGCTGTACCTCCCCAAGACATCTCGCCTAACAAATGAATCCGCTGTGCTGATATTGGATTCTTTGGAAAATTACTAAAGATTTTCAATTATACATGCTCCTTTCCCTAAGTTTAAAATGATATGTGCATGCATTATGGACTTAAATTAATATTTGAGCTATTAATTGGAGATCACACTTGGCAGCAAGGTATTTTTTGTCGTGCAACGCTCACGTACCCAGAGATAATATGATGACTACATTTTTTAGCAGCTTATAAATAAATAAAAATAAATGAAATTTTTCAAGAACTACTCATACCGAGCTATCGCAATGAATCAACTCGATTGCGGGGATGTTTGCTGTCTGACCTTGCCCAGCGCCTCTCTATGCCATCCCTCTGGACCCGGGAGGGATATCTTCCGTGCTTTCAAGGTGTCCAACATGTGAGCAGCACTCCAGCTTTTGAGCGTCCCATTGATTTTTGGCGCTGTAAACACAGGTTTGTGACCCATTGGGTGAACTTAATTCCTTTCTCGTGTTTGTGCATTATCCAGGAGCAACCTGCTATTTTTATGCCTTCACCAATACCTGCAAGGAGCAGTTCTGTGCCTGTACTGAGTGAATAACTGTTTTGCAAGAGGGCTATTACGTGTATTTACTGTTAATCAGGTGAAGACTCTACTAGTTGGCAAAGCGTTGTTTTAAAGGTTTATCAGATAACCTGAGCTCTATAGGTGGGGGGAAAATAATTATCTTCTTTCACTTGTGAATTATTTGTGGACATTTATAAGCACCGGGTAAGGTCATCGTGTGAACAATGAACTCGGCTTTTAAAAAACAACCCGTGACCCACATAGGATTTAAATTGTTTATTCATAATATTGCATGAATGATAATAAGTGCTTTAATGCGCACATTGTTGCGTTTGAAAGTGACCAAGAGAAGAAATAGGCTTAATCTGTCAAAAACTCATTAGTCTTTTTTGGGATCTTTAAATGTCCCTGCTGACCTCCTTGTGGTTAAGAGGTTTATTTCTACGAGCTCCTTCTGTGCAGCGCCCCAGCCCTTACCCCTTACACGTCTTGCCTGGCCGCCGAGCTGGTATTTGCTCTTGGAAGGGGCCACCCTGGAGGCAGCCTGGCAAAGCTCTTTCCCTGCCTGTCTAAATTAGTTATCAGTTATACAACCAGGATATCTACAGGAGAGGGGGAAAATATCAACTTGCAGGATTAATTTCATTAGCAAGTTAAATCATTCCCATGTGTCAGCTGTGTTTTAGGAAGACAAAAACTCTCACTAAACTGTTTTCTGTGGCTGATTGTGTCACTCATAAAGGCTGCCGAAATCAAAGGAGGCTATTTGAATCTTTCACACGGCTGCCTTTCTGTCCTGGTTCCCATGAAGCGCTCTCAAACTCATAGCATTTTTGATCCATCAGTCCAAATAGCTCTTACGGTAGCTGATTTACAAGCTAACATAGATATCTCTGGGGCTGTCAGAAAATACAAACGGCTGCTTTTCCTTTTATTAACAGAATCTATTAACAGCAGTTCTCTCCAACATCTCCGCAAACAAAATCTGCTCCAGCCCCCTCGTCCACTCATGGGAAGGAGCTCATTCGTTAAATGGAAATGTGAGCAACTGTGTTTAAAATAGTGCAGGTGGTGTTACTCTACGCCGCCTGCTAAACGGTTTCACTGTAGAGACGGGAGGTGTGCATGTTCTGAGCTTCGAAATTTTTCCACTTCTCCTCATTTGTGTGTTAATTGTTCAAGCCATTATGAAACAGGATTTACCTGGAGAAATCAAAGCACCATTGCACAGGGCAAAACGAATCAAAGTCCATTTGGGAGCAGAAGTAAAACACAGGAAAACCTGCTAACAAAACCTCGGGAAGAGCTGAGGCACATAAACCAAACTGCTCCTTCTCCCTGTTCATCTGGCCAGATGGACCCCGTGACTGTCCTGCTTAACACCAGCAACAAGCACTGGTTTGAATGTTCCCACGTGCAATGCCCATGTCCATTCCTGGAGGAATATTTGGAGAAACATTTGGAGATGGGTTTTCTATTGGTGGTGGGGATGTAGTGGTGTCACACGTGGGACACCAGTGCCCGATGGATGGGTAAATGTCCCCATGCCTCAGTCCCTTCTCTGCAAGGCAGCAGCTTTTTGCATGACCAAGGCACTGGGCTAGCCACTGGGTTTGGAGAAGTCCTCATACACTGTGGTTGACTAATACTGCCACTTCTCTGCTCTCTCTTGGATTGGAAATCCCAGTTGAGCTACTGAGATTCAAACCAGAAGCAGGCAGGTTTTTTGGGGCCAACATCACTGGGTTGCCATCGAATCCAGGTGCCTACCCATCCCACAGAGGAGCCGTTAACATCTTCTCTGTGAAGCATCCTGCAAGTTCCCTTTCCCTCCCTTTTCTTCAGTTTTTATATGTTTGAGGGTCCTTGTGCATATGAAGATCTTAGTATAGGGGCTGTAAGGGCAGGATGGTTGGCTCTGCTAGGTCTAAACAAAAAGAACAGGTTACAAATTACCGTTTGCCATTTTTCACTTTGATCTCATATTTAAGTGGTTTGAGATTTAGAGTCCACTCAGTAGTTGAGATGTTGCCTAGTTACCATTTTTGATATCACAGGGAAAGAATAAATAAAACGACATTTTAATATTAAACGCTGTGGCTTGAGAATTGCAGATATGGTCCCTGTGCGTCAGACAGCCAAGTCAGAAATCCTCTTTTGAAAAAGCTCTGATTCTTCCCAGGAGACTTTGAAAACTGTCCTTTTTAACTTGGTGGTGGTTTTTTTTTCCTTCTTCTTCTTCTTTTTTTTTTTTTTTTAAAAAAAATAACAGTCCCTGCGTTGCATTCGCTCTGCAGTAGGGAATCTGAGACTTGGCATTTTGTTGGCAGGGCCCATTAACCCCATGTATAAATTCTTGCTACTTGGGCATGCTGTTACGGGCACAGAAAAATCCAGCGGTGCAGTAGCCACCCGCTCCGTTGTTGCTCACTGTTGTGGCATCCTGGTCTGCAGTGCCATATTTTGAACTGTCACGTAGTCCTCACACTCGTTCCACTACATTACAGATTTCTCCACCAAGCTGCCTTAGGAGAGCAGACAGCTACTGCTGTTCCATGACGGCAATTTATGGGCAATGCCTGCTTTTGAGGTGGCTCTTGACTGCTGACCCTATCTCATCCTCAGTGCCTCGCAACATAAGAATTAGGCATTCTTCTTGCTTCCCAAACCTGACATTTGAGGAGAAGTGCACACGGCGCTGAGAAATCTTTCATTCTGCAGCAGCTGTCTCATCAGCGAAAAGGTGAACGTGTGTGCAGGCACAGCGGAAATTCCTTGGGATACTGCCTGATTGTTGAAAATCTTCATTTCTTTAACAATGGGCATATTTAGTACTACCTGGCACGCAGAAGACGTCAGTCCCTGTCCCTCAATCAGCCTGTTAGGAACTCTCCTGAGAGTGCTGGAGAGGGCAGAACATGAGACAGAACCGTCCTCCCTTCCACGGGTCGTGCGCTTCTTCGTCTGCTCACCACAATTGGATGGGATGGCCCAGACCTCCTCTCTGCTCCTGTGTTCTCTCCTGACTTTCCCCTCTCATTCCCTCCTCTGTAAAGAACCCACCGATGCTGGGCTTTAATGACTTGCAAGTCATTAACAATAAACAAGAGGGGTCTGGAAACTTTTAGTCTCAGAACTATTTAGTCTTATAATTCCTCCCCCTTTTTTTTGGTGCCCTTCAGTAAAGATGTTTGTTTGGGCCCTTTGGTGAGTTTGCTCTGGTAAGGATGTGTATTCAGGCTTTCCTGGGTAAAGCCTGAAGTTTCCTGGGTGTCCTTTACCGTGTAAGAAAACAGAGCAAGAAACACAGGAAAAACAAATTAAATTCTGGCGTTCAGTAAGCACTTCATAATGAAGAATTATAAACTTGGGTAAGTTTCAGCTGGCATTTATATTTAAGAGAAATCTATGAAATAGTAAGAAACACATAGCTCAGGAATCTGAAGTGGCTTTCAAATCATTAGAGATACAGATACTGAAATACGTTAACTGTATGGCTGTTGCATACCGTCATCGCGTCGCTTGATAACTGGCAGGAGTAGGCACTATATTAGGTCCTGCAGATAACGCTAATTCATGCAAAGGCTTTCAATTGATTTTAATTCTTGCAGCAACATAAAGTGATGAGAAAGTTCAATTGGAGCCAGGAGATATCAGTGAATCTTTCCCTAATCATTAACAGCAATATATAGATATATGTATATAGAGAGATAAATAGCTATAGACAAAGATATTTTAAAAGCTTGCAGTGCATGTTTTCCAGTGACTAGAAATATCACATAGAAGGATTTTTCTGGGTTCCTTGTTAATGAATCAGAAGATGGTTGTTTTCTGGTACAAGGAAATTTTGGGGCAAAAATCTACGTGGATCTGGAGTTGTGGCTGAAGACACGTATTCATAATTTAAGATCAAAATTCTTCCCAGGAATGCCACTGAAATATCTTTCAAAGCAAGCAATGCACAGTATGAGCTACTCAGGGTACTAGTATTTGTTTAGAGTAAGGATGGATATTAAAACCAAAGCTAATTTATCAAGCTAGAGGAAATCAACAGTTAAGCTGCCTCCAGAAACCTTCTTCTGCCCCGTGGGGCCACCATGGATCATTTCTAATGCTTGGAAATATCTCTTCCAACTTTGCTCATCAGCTGATTGCCCACACCTGAGTTTTTGGCAGTGGAGAGAGATGAGTGCCAAGAGAAGGAAAAACCTCCCAACGGCTTTAGGAGGGAGATGGGAGCTAAACCACGACCTTGGGTTTTCACTAGCTGAAGTGAACACTTGCCCTTCCAGACCAGAAGAATCTGAGTTCCCCACTGAAAAGCTGCTGCAACTAATTTTAAGATATTCGTGAAATAGATGGGAGCTTTGTCCTCTTTGTGGACAAGGTGCAATAAAGCAGAGTTAAAAGCCAGAGAGCTGCCTTAGTTCTTTCACCACATTGCGAAGCTCAGCCCATCTCCTCCTGAGAAAGCGTCCCCTGGTATTTCTCTTTGAACACTGACTTTCTCTCCATTTCTTGTTCTTTCCTATTCAGAGATAAATGTTTTCTTTTCATACTTCTGAGCCGAACCCAGTAGGACAAATGTGTCCCTGTGCTGCAGGATTTCTGGATAAACTGGCACTAGTAGCATGGGTGGAGCAACTCTGTATCTCTGCAGGACAGTAGAGCTTGACATCCTCAGTTATGAGCAGATAAATCGAAACAAAGTATGATTTAAAAATGGGAAAGATAATTTTGATTTAAGATAAAATGAAAATATAAAGTGATATTGCAGAAGGAAATTGATCAGTTCTTGAAATGTACATATCTGGTAAATGTTAAAGCCAAGGGAGTTGAACAAGTTACCCAAGAAGCTGTCAAATGCAGATGTATTCTGAAGCCATTTTTTACTTCGATTGTTTTCTGCCTTTTTATGGAAGTACTACCCTCAAAATAGTTATATCTCATCAAAGGATGAACATTTGCCATATTTCAATTTTAGAAACCAGACAGCATTTTTTGAGCTGTTCATTAGGGGATTTTATTTTCTTGATTTACTTTGTTGTTGCTCAAATTACTTTAACAGGAGTGAACTCATCCTGCTCAGTTTTAAGCAACTGAACCCCAGTCATCTCTCTGAAGATGAGTACTTCACTCTGTACTTGTCCCAAACATATTTTGCAGCAGAATTATAAGCTATTAAAAAATAAGCTTTTACTCTGAACACTAAGAAAAATCCAGCTCAGGTGGCAAAAGCTGTCTTTCCTACTATAAAATTATTTTTTTGAGATCTGGTTAATGGAAACCACATCACTCAAGCTTAGCTGGCTAGCAATACCTGCCAGTTTATCCAGCAGTTTGGGAAATTAATCCATGAAAATTAATTGGCTTTATATATTTACATTCAAAATATTCAAAGGGAAACTCCAGTTTATCTGACGGGTCGCCCACGCTTCTCTTTGATGAGTCTCATCATGAATAAAGATGGCTTCAACCGAGTTTCGAAAAGAACCTGTGTTGGGGATCTTGCAAGTCTCCAGGTAAGGTGACCTACTTCTCAAAGACTTATCTCCTAAGCTGGATTTTTCATAAATATTATGTGAAAAGAGTGGATAGTTGATTTCTTTTTCCTTCCTTCTCCGCTCCTCCTTCCTCCATCCCTTGGCCGTAAGAAAAAGCTATTCCCATTCTGCCTGTTCACACTTTGCCTCCAAAGCACACAGCCTGAGCTCAGAAAATCAACAAATAACCTGACTTGTTGATTCCTGTCCAGATGTCCATGCCGTCCAACTCTGAGAGTGATTATGTTTATCAGGCAAACTGCACCTGCTGTGACACCAGCCATTCACATCTTATAAGAAGATGCTCAGTGGTTTATAAGGAGAATTTAGTGCCTGTTGCAAGCCAAGAAATCAATTTCCCAAGCCTTAGCGGACACCCAGGCCACGGGTCCTTCCTGGAACCTAACTCAGATTGAATTATTGCTTCAATTCCACCTGGCAAAGATGATGTTAATGCAGAAGATGAGTTAGGAGTAAATAAATAGTGACGGCAGTAAAAATGCATGTGGATGGAAGAGAACGCGCTTAAATGAAATAACATCTTCCAGATAGCATCACGTAAAATCAGGAGGCAGCTTTTAACTCAATAGGCAGGAAATTAGACACGCGATTCCTGTATTATGAAGGGCAGCTGCACACCTGATTCCCAGCAAGTTATGATGAAAGTCACCCCGAAGCCTCTTCTGGAGCTGTGGTTTTTCTATCAATTGTGCTCCATTTTGGTTACAAGGTTAAGCAGCCCACCACACCTCTGCTAAATGAGTTTGCTTCCTCTGAAAACCACTCCCTCACTCCCTTGACTTCTAAGGAGAGATTTTATTTTCAAAGGCACCATATACATTGCCTTGTGCCTCAAAATTAAGCTGCAGTGTGTAGTTTTGATTCAACAGCTGCAGAAGGTTTCCCAGCATCTCAGGTTGTGGTGTAGGAGGTGATGGTCCCCAACACGCCACAGTCTCATGATGTTTTGGCAGTTCAAGTGAGAAAGACATTTTTGGGTTTTATTTTGTTGCCTTTTTATCTTTACGCCCTCCCCAGCCAAGGTAAGATGGTTCAGCTGAAGCAACATCAGCAGCACTAGGAAGAGCTGGTGGGCTGGTGGCCCCTCCCTGGTGGGCTGGCTGGTTAGGTCTGGAGGGCTGGTCCATGGTGAGCAATTCAGGGTTGTTTTTAACAGCGATGAGCATGCTGAAGAACGACTGAGGAAAGCAGCTGATGATCCACCATCAGCTTATGCAGGGAAAACTGGTATAACTTGATTTTATGCCACTATCAGCAACTAGTGACCATAAAACAAGTAATACCACTTGCCGATGCCTTGCTAGAAGGAGAGGGAGGGTGAACATCACCCAACAACAGCAGTTCATGCATGTCTGCTAGTGACTAGTCAGGTGTTTACAGAGAGGAAGCTGGTGGATATCTTCATCAATGACTGAAGCAATGACAAGTGAAGGCAATTTTTTTAGATTTCCCTTTGGTTAAGGTAACACTGTAGAAGAGCTGACCAGAACAAACAACCTGGTCGACATGAACCAGTGAAATAAAGTAGGAGGAGAAACAAATAGAGGTTTGTCCTTTAAGAGCAAACTTTGAGAAATGAAGGGTAACGTGAAATCATCTGGAGGGAAGGGTGAAATAGAGCAGCAGTGCGTTCAGTGTGGAGGAGACGGAGCTTTGGAAGCCAAAGGTACAAAAACTATAGAATCATAGAATAGTTTGGGTTGGAAGGGACATTTAAAGGCCAGCTAGTCCAACCCCCTCCAATAAGCAAGGACACCTTCAACTAGATCAGGTTGCTCAGATCCTTGTCAACTTAAACTGCTTAACATTTATGTCACAAGCAAAAGGGTTTTTTGCAGTGACTGTGAACAGCCACCTTGGAAAGACTATTAGGAGTAAGTAAAGAGGTACATGGGCAGTAAAGGGGACGGATTAGCAATAAAAAACAGATATTGAGGGTCAGAAAGAGATCATGACTTGAAAGGAGACCTTGCTCAACTCAGGCTCAATTAGACTTGAGAGAGAGAAAGACTAGGCAGCCAAGTGAATCACCAATTATAAGTTTGGTACTAAGGACTTTTAGGAATTTTCTCAAATCAGGGATGGTACAGTGTAACTGGAGAATAGCCAACACAGTACTTGAGTCCTTTTATTTAGGAAAGGGAAGAAGTGATGTGGGTGGTTGTAGACTATTTGGTCTGACCTCAGTACTGTACAAGATAGTGGCACCAAGGGAAATAAAAACCAGAGTAAAACTCACTGTGATGGATGGCAAAAGGTAGATTGTGCTAGACTAACTTATTATCTTCCTGTAGTAAGATAACTAAAGTGATATCTCACGTGATGGGCAAAATGGGAAAAATGTCATTGGAGAGGAAAAGATGTTCTTAGAAGAGCCAGTATGGTGCCTGGTGGTATCAAGTAACTCACTGCAAATGAGAAGCAAAGAAAAGGACTGAAACAATGAACATTTTTTATTGTATTCAAACCCTAGTTTAGGCAGGATAAGCCCATTCTTCCAAATATTCATGTTTCCAAAAGGTAAAAAAAAAAAAGTTAAGCTTTGTTTTGCGTAGCCTCACATTTCCCCCAAGGAGAATTCCTTCCCACTCCTTCCATCAAATAGGCACTTGTGCTGCTCACAAGTCTGTGGCCAGGAGCAGAGACTCATAGTGGGAACACCATTTCCATGGATCAGGAGCAGTTTATGAACCACGGGCAAAGACGGTGCTCATTTGGCACAGAAAGGTAGAGGTGACATTAGGAACATAGGGGCTAGCTTGTAGGAGAGCACTAGAAAGCACAAAGTAGAGCACTGGAAAGTCAAGGAGACTGCAGGACCCCAAGTCTCCCTGTCCCTTTGCCTTTAGCTGTGAGTGGGATGGAGAATCGCAGCAAGGAGCTGGGCAAGGATTCCCACAGCAAAACATTGCATGAATTGACAAAACCGGGACTTTGGGCCATCTGGAGAACTTCAAAGAGTTTTATTTGGACGTGCCCTGCTTTCCCTTTGCTGCCATGGTGCTGGTAATACTGCTCACCAGTTCTTCTCCTTTCTCTCCGTGTATCAGCCAGATGTTCATTTAGAGGCTCACGTGCCCACTCTTGCTGGATTGCTGCTGTAAAGAAATATGATTATAAGTAATAAGGACAATCAGGTTACTGAGTTTAGAGTCAGAAACTAGGTTCTCAGCCAGGAGGACACAGGGAACAAGGTTCATTAGTGTTACCCGGGTGAAACCGAGGTGACTCCAGACTGATCTACATGTTTCTTACTTGTAGAGTAGCCCTCTCCCAGGGCCCTGTCCCAAAAGAGCATTTGTTCTGTTCACAGTGTATTTCAAACACACTGGGGACACAGTTGTCTAAATGACAATTCCTCCTGCTTTTTCCTAATGAAACTGGCAACACGGCCAGTAACTCTTGCCAGCGCTGCTGTGCTTCACAACACTCCCGTCTCCTTGATACGATGCTGAAGTTTTATCCCTCCAGTTTGCTGTGCTTCATTTTGGGAGACGATTTCTAAAGGGAAACCCATCCTAATAACAACTAAAACTTAGCCAGTTGCCCTATGCTAGGCAGAGTTACCTCTCAACACACAGAGGGATAAATCAAACCTCAGATCCAAAAAACTACTGAATTTCAGCATTCAAACCATTCCTAGGCAGCATTTCTCCTTTTTCGGAACTGGAAACCAAATACACCCCTGGCATCCTTTTAGTACAGCTTCCCTGCTGGTTATGTTTTCGACTAACCTCTTTTAGGGCTAATGAGGTAGTAAATGATGTATTTCTATAGCACCGACCGACGTCTTACTGAGCGCCGGCTGGGTCTGTCACTGCTGGCACCCCTGGGCTGCCCTGTCACCGCTGCGGCTGCTGCGGACTCTTCGGAATAGGACGGCTGAGCTCTGTGGGAGTCCGATTCCTTATTCATCCTCTACCCTCACTGCGACTGGGGAATTAGGAGCTATTTTAAGCCTAACAAATTAAAAGGGCTTGCACCAGATTTTGCAGGTACTGCTATCCCAGGGCTTGCTTGATCCCAGCAAAAACGATTTCCAGTTCCCAGCAGGTTGTAGAGAGAGGAAAGGAAGGCATTTGCCCACGTGTACTGCAACAGCGAGCGCTTGCAGCAAGACTCGGTGTCGTTGAAAAAGTCATCAGATTATTACCAGAACTTGCCACATTTTATTTCTCACATTCCAGCAGTCTCCTGTAGGAAGTGGCACTGGTGGCACAGGCGGTGGAGAGCAAAGTCATACCCAGGGTTCGCAGGAGAGAGCTTGTGTTTCTGCACCGTCCAACACCTTGGAGAGATGGACATGCCCTCACAGAAGAGCTCCATGGGGGAACCTCTACTTTTGCTGTCCCTCCCATAGAAATGCCTTATGTCCGCCCTCCTTCATTGCTTCAGGTATAATGAATCAGGTTAACGAAGACCTGCTGCTTAAAGGCTGGCTGCTGACCCAGTTTGATTTGACTGAGGTGGGCTTGGAAGGACTCAGGCAAGCAGCTCCTGGGCTGCTTGCTAGCAGAGGGTGGCACGAGGTCTGGAGGGAGGGTAAGCTCCCTGCGTTAAGGATTAGATTTTTGTCTTGCTTGCTTTTTCTGTATGCTGGGCTCCTCTGCCTTTTGCTCGCCGGATGTTTTCTGCTCTGTTGAGGAGTCCAGTGGGAAGCCGCAGAGCAGTGATTAATTGCTTTTCCATAGGTGACTTGCACAAATACATTTTGAGGCCGAAGTACCGAGCTGGGTACAGACAGTGTCCCAAAAGAGGCAGCTGGCATCTTACTGAGGTGGTTTTTGTGCTGAATCCACAAAGGACAAACCGACCAATCTACTTGTGTTATCATGTTTCTGACTGAGCTGTTCTCTGTTTTTGGCCTTGGTAGCCCACACGGATATGAAAGTCCATCCTATTGCTTTGCAAGCTCCTGTTTTTACCAGCCACCTGCCCATTTACTCATTTAAACTCTAGATTGTAGAGATTATCTTGGGAGCAGGGATAATCTCGGTGCATCTCACTTGCTCAACACTTGCTCTAACAGTGCTGTGGTCTTTCATTAGAGCCCTTAAATGTGACTTCAGTTAAAAATTTGTGATAGCGGTTTGCCAAATTATCTTTGCTTTCAGGCCTGCTGTGTTGTAGCTCTCTGAAATGACCTAGCCACCTGATTATTCCTTTACCCAGGAAATCCTCTGAGAAGTAAGTAGCTTCAGGCCATAGGCAGGCAGTGAGAAATTTAGCATCACCAGGCTGGGTACGAGATCCATAATTTCCTAGTAGCAAGCTGAAACCAATCAAAGGAACTATTTTTTTTTTTTTTCCACCCAATGCTTAAAATCATGAGCCCCTGGGTATCCCAGTTACAGTATCCCTAGATATGCCCTATTTTCCCTTAAACCTCTAGCTCCTATCACCATGGGACAGGATTCAGTGGGCTCTGGGACAGCTATTTTTCTGAATTTGGTAGTTTATTTTATTCAGCTGTTGCTTTCTTGGAGCCCACCCCAATCTCGCAAGCAGCTGCTGATGTGCAGCCAACACCGACCATGCCATGCTTCAAACCCTGCTCGGCTGCTGATCCCAATTTCTCGGGTGCAGTCAGTCCGAAGAATTTTTGCCCTGCAAATGCCTGCAGTGATGGCCACTGGCCTGATGGACCTGCTCTCCTTAATGACTTACTTGTGCGGCAGGTTGTTGGAGGCTGGGGATGATGCCCCAGGAGTTTCCTAAAGAAAATAGGATCTGCGCATCCTTTCCTTGCATTGCTGTAGCCTCTCTGCTGTGCACGGGGGCTTGCTGAAATGATGGATAAATGGCATGCCTGGGGTTTTGCTTTAAGCATGTGTATAACAAATGATGTACTTTATATAACTTCTGTGTTGAGATTTTTTTTGTTTTGGGGCTAAGGCAGTGACTCGTCTCAGAGTCCTGGGCAATAAGCACAGGGAACCAAAATCCGAACAAATTTTGAATTCTATGTGCTATGAAACGAGTTAATGTCTTAGCCAGGATGGGGAACTTTGGGCTGGAGTGCAGTGCAGTGAACTGAGTGTGGTAAGTAATGCTCAGGAGGCAAACCTTTTCTTAGTATTAGAGCTTCAGATAAATCCAACTGGCTCTACAAACAAGAGCTCTTCTCCTATTTTCTCATTTTGTTTTCTAGAAATGATTTCCCAATGAAATCTATACCCCTCAGATACAGATTTGATGAAAAAATGGTGAATGCGTTTACCACTGTACTTCCTTATCCCAAAGGAAAGCAAAAGGAAAATATGATCGGAATTTCTGCCTCCTATTTTCTTTATAACATTTTTTTGTGTTTAAAGTGCTAAATGACTGGCATCACGCTAAGGAAATTGATTTGTATTTGTGTTTTATTTTGATTCACCTGATTGAAAGAGTCAGTTTTGGTTAAACGAATTTGCTAGCTGGCCAGCTTGCACCCACAAAGGGAGAAACCTTGCACCAAGTAGCAGTGAAGCCTACCTCTCCTCTTCCTCCGTTCTGGGTCAATACACTTCAGGGATGATCAGAAACGGCAAATTCATAACTAACAATTGTTTTTCCCCGAGAGGTGAAGACTGCAGTGTTCAAGGGAGATAACTTCAACTGGAGATGTAATGGGATTTGAATGCCTAATTCCTCTGAAAAGTCCTTGTTTGCACATGTAGGTCTGGAGTCAGTGGAAAGAGGATGATTGTCACGGGCTCTGTGCCGAGTGCTTGGTGAGGAACCCATTAAAGTCCATGAGAAGATGGTGCCTGTCCCTTTAGCAGCCACTTGCCTTCACTGCTCCTCAGTTTTCCACCTTAATGTTCTCCTGACTCCAACGCTCTTCCACCTTTCGCTGTTCATGCTTCACTGCCTGCTCTGAGCCTCTCCACTTGATCATACCCACCTTCTTCTCATTCTCAGGCTTTTGTCCAAGCCTTGTTCTCTGCTCCTCTCCTCTCCCTGCTTCTTGGCCCTTTCCTTTCCTTGACTCCTCACCATCTGGTACATCTCAGATGAATAATTATTCCCGAGTCTTATCCTTTGCCATTTTTTTCCCAGATGCCTTCTGCAGATGGGGGAGGCAGTGATGGTGCAGGGCTTGTTATGGTGTTCCTTGCGTTTAGCTAAAGCTGTTATTGGCCCCTTGCTGTGACCAGTTGCTTTGTGATGGTAAGGGTCACTGGGATGAGGAGGCATGCAAACGACTTTGGGGTTTCACTGCTTGTGCTGCATGCTGAATGTGGAGCCAGGCTGAATTGCCGACATATGTTTCTGGATGTAGTATCTGGGCTCATGGTCATTAAAACCCTCTTTGTAGCAGGTAGCTGTATGGAAAATGCTGCCTGCGCTGGTCTTGGGGGGGAAACTTGGAACCGAAAAAGTTCTTGTTCCATCTGACTGTATTTTCTGCTGTCCCATCTCACAATACACCCAGAGGTGCATGAAAATGATTAAAATTCTGATTACTCATAGGAACAATGTGGAAAAGAACAGCTTTGGAATTAAAATTCCGAGAGAAATTAAATCCCATAACAGAGTCTGCATTTATATTCAAGATATGCTAATATGCTGTTTCATGAGATATTTGAATTCAATCAGGAAATCGCCTGACAATAAAAGCATAAAAATACATACAGAAGAGAAGGGACGTGAGAAAGCCAGTTGATGGCATCGATGAAGTCTCAGCACAGATCTTGACAAACCTGATTGATAGCTTATTTCTTAGAGATTTTTAGACAATAATCCAGTGCTAGTGTTTATGCCTGTTGTTTTGGGGTTTTTTGTTAGCTCTTGCTTGGTGTTAGCACAGTGAATGAACACAGTTCCTCTCTGGGTTGTGTTTTGGTTTTGTGTGTTTTTGGTTTTGGATTTTTTTTTTTTTCCCTTCTTCTCTCCCCTCTTCCCCCCACCCCCGGCATGATCTTGAAGTTCTGAAGCAATGAGCTGCTCTAGCCAAAGCAGTAGGTTTCTAATCTAGTTTATTTATTACGTAAATGAACGTAATCGCTAATAGAAAAAGCAAGTTATTACCGGCTGATATGCCTAGTTAACAAGAGCAAAGACCAATTCAGATACAACTCCAGTTCTCGTATTTAGTAACATCACTTGGCTTCTTGATAGGCATGACAGGAGCTTGTTAGTTATTTTGCGCCGCAGCGCCATGCGGTATTTGGCGCGGTTACAGGAGAAGCTGCTGGGAGCACGATAGGTAGTGGCAGCGCCTGACGGCACAGAAGTCGCTGGGGCTCGGTGCCTCGTGCAGCTGGCTGAGTCCAGATGTTCAAATATCTGTGGGCAATTAAGCGTGTTGATTATTGTGCATATTAAGAACTTGCGGGTATTTAAGTGTCAGGGCCTTCGCCATTAGAGAGGTCTCTGCTGTTGAATGACAGCCTCTTGTACAATTTTGCTGGCAGAAGCCGAGTGTCAGCAGCGGAGAAAAGCTGTGCCTTGCTGGATACAAAGATTGTTAATTGGCCGGCCCTATGGGAGATACTGGAGGCTTTTTTCGCGGAGCTGAAGTACCTCCAGAAGATATTTCTAAGGTGAAGAATATCACGTAATTGCCTTATGCAATATGCAAAGCCCTTGATTGCAAACAGTCCAACCATTGTTCAGTGAGCTGAGATACCTCGGGGGTGTTGCGTGCTGTCTACAGGGGGGCGGGGATTGCTGGGTCACCATTAAACTGTTCGAGATCTAGCTATGGTCCATCAGATTTATGAGTTGTTCTTAATTGGGGGAGGGCTGAATAATTGATTTATTCGGGGGAGCTGCGCTCTGTTATGGTATGGTGAGGGACCGCAGCTCGTGCTGCAGGTAGGCGCAGTGAAAGCGTGCCATGTCCCCGCATGTGACAGTGTGCCACATTTTAGGAACCTGGAATTTTTGCAGGAAAACTGCTGTTTCCATTTCGGAAGCAAAGGATCTTGTATGCCCCGCTGGTGCTTTTTTGCTGCCCACAGGTACTCTGATTGTGGTGCAAATCTCGGGCTTTGAATGCTCCTGTGTTATACTGAACAAAAGAAGTTTGCAAGCTGTACTTGCAAAACTATAATAATTTAATTATATCTATTAATTCTTGTATCTGCTCTTTAAATGTTCTCATTTACCTTTCACAACTATGTGACGTGCCTGGTTTTTTCTGGACTCATTTAGCTACTTTTCACGTGAAATCGTGGTTTGTATAAGAACTACCACATTTTTTGCGAATCTGGAACTATGGATTCATCTTTCTGACAACTGAGGTATGATAAAACCAGTCTCCAGCCGTCACCTATAATTAAAAATCATCCAGGTTCAATCTTCCTTAATGACCGTAATGTATTGTGCAGCATCTTCGCACTGATAAATGATTCGGTAACAAGGTTTTGTATTTGTGGTTGCACTTGTGTTGCTTGTTCTTCCTGGTGCTTTCCAGCAACCAGAAGTGTGAACACTAACAGAAAAAGTCAAAAGTTTCAGCTCTTTCTTTATTCCTTGCTCTGACACCTCAAAAGCCTGGGAAACCTTACAATGAAAGTCCCTGTAGAGTTTCTGTCCCCCTGGATGGATTCCTCTCCCACATTTGAATGTGTCTCTCCAACTCCAGGAGGTTTTTTTTTGTCTTTAGAAATTTGCATGGCCCAATACTGGCTGGCTTTATGTTGGTTGCCATGAAGATTAGGAGAACCTGTGCTGGCTAATACAGGGGTCTGTAGGGGCAATTGGTAGTATTTAAGTCCTGACAGACCACTTACTGCTAATGACTGCTGTGCTTGTGGAAAAGGAGAAAAGAATTTGAAGACATCCATCTGGATACTCCTAGATCCTATAGTCTGTCCTATTTATAAAAGTCATTCTGAGCTTACATGGCACAGAATCATGGAATGGTTAGAGTTGGAAGGGACCTTAAAGATCATCCAGTTCCAACCCCCTGCCATGGGCAGGGACACCTCCCACTAGACCTGGTTGCTCAAAGCCCCGTCCAACCTGGCCTCGAACACCTCCAGGGATGGGGCAGCCACAGCTTCTCTGGGCAACCTGGGCCAGTGTCTCACCACCCTCACAGTCAAGAATTTCTTCCTGAGATCTCATCTAAATCTCCCCTCTTGTAGTTTGAAGCCATTACCCCAGAAGAACAACAATATTTCATTACCCAAAAATAAACCCTACCCTGACTAGTCTGCTTGAGACCTGGGGAGTTCTTGGCTCCCTGAAGTGTTTGTATTGTGGAGGACTGCAAAGCGTGGGTGAGGTCAGCAGCCCTGGAGGCTGTTTTTGTGAACTAAATTATGAATAAAACACCTTTAGTACTTGAGAGCTTAAAATACGTTGGTGCCAGTGCTCATTTAGGGTATGGATGTGGAGTACGTCACCTTTGTGTGCTGCTGCAGGTGTGAGGGGGAGAGAAAAGAATTTATTTTCATGCTTTCAGGTCAAGGAGAGACCTTGCTGCTGGTAACATCTACCCAACTGTGAGAGTCTGCCTTGTAGCTGATGAAGCAGAGCCTAACCTCTTACACCAAACACATGAGGTCTGGAAGTCTCTTGTTTTCATTTTGAAGTACTAACACCTCAATTTAAATTGCATATAAATAACCTACGCTCTGCAAATATTCATGGCTGACTTGTCTGAGAGTATGAAACAATCCTACTGGTTTGTTTCATTTGCCTTTTTAAAAAAAATTTGATACTTGGTTTCTGGGAAGGTATTAAACAGCTTTTGGATCTTCTGTACTAAATAAATCCAGCCTAGCCCTCTTAATTCTTTGAATAATTGCAAACAGTTTTGAAATTCTTTATGGAATGAGCATTTTCTCAAGACTATACAGACATTACCTAAAGTTTAAGCCAATCTAATTTCTTTATCTGGATTTAACAGTTATCTTAATTCAAGTACCAGACTGAGGTTCCTTCATAAAAATATAAATCAGATTATGTATTTGGGAAACCACATGAAATCTTGCACGTGAGCTTTGCCCGTGCTTTTTCCTCTTTTCCTAAAGAAACAAAGCTCAGGAAGTTGGGTCATTTTCTTCTCCTTCCCTTACATCCAAAGCACTATGAAATACATGGGTCCATTTCACTTAAACTTTAGGAAATGGAAAATTCTGCTGCTCACAAAGCTACCTATTCTCATTATCTCTCCAGCTTGTGGGAATGGGAGAGTATTGATGCTAGCATAATCTTAAACACAGGACTTGTGATGCTAGTAACCGGAGGAGTGTGAAGAGCTGGCTTTTGTTCAGTCTCAGTGCGATCATTCAGACCTAGATTAATGTGAGTCTGAAGAATTAAAGCATGTATTTTTTTTTCTTTGCATCATGAGTTTTTTTTCTATTATTTTTGAAGTGTGGTTCTGCTATGGTTAAAATTTTTGCTCAAGGGTTGAGTAGACAAAACTCAGGCACGCCAAGTCTTGTCTTTAAATTTGGGGTACTTCCTTCTGGCTCGAGGATGCTCAGAACTCCAAATTTGAGATACTTGAGAGCAAGGATGTTCTGATACATGTGATGCTTCTTTCTATACCTCCTTCTGCTTTTTCTTAGAGTCAATGGAGTCCGGTTGTGCTTCTTCTGCACTGAACTAGGAAACCAACTTCAGGTCTCACTGTGCCCAGCTGGTTTTTTTGGTTTCTCTATTTGTCCCAGGGCACCTGCTTCTCCTATTGGATCAACCATTGTGCTGGACGTGGGCTTGCTAGAGCAGTGCCTGACACAGATTATGCTGGACATTCTCGGAGTTGCCAAACGGCATTCAAGCCTGATAGTTTTGCATGGGAGCTGGGAATTTCAAGGGCCTCTGCTATAGTGGAACACGACTTTCATCTAATCATGCCGGGTGGCTATCCCTTGCTGTTAGAGATGCAGGGGAGGAGGAGGGAGTGCCACATGTGGATGGTGGCTTTTGGGATTCTTTGGTGCTTCAAACTTATGATTAGGGTAATTAACAAAAAAAGGGCATGTGTGAGGGAGAGAGGTGGATCTGCTGTCTCAGCGGTGTTGGAGGACAGGTCTCTGGTTCATAAAGAAAGAGTGGCTCTCCCTGCTGCCTCAAGGCCGTGGCTCCTTGGATGAACTGGACCAGGGGTCTGATCTCATCTAGAGTCTAGGTTTAGTCAACAAGGCTGTGCGAGTGATCTGCAGACATGATCCTCCCCTTTGGGCTTGTTTGGCCCCTTCTGAAATCCGACTGACTTGATACTTGGTATTATATATCCATATAAGTAATCTATCGTATCTGCTGTTATATCATTGATAAGTTTCTATCACTAATAAGTTTGTAGTAACCTGTAATAGTATATACCTACTTGGTTGTTGCTGTTACTGGTTGTTGCTATGTGATTGGTTGCTACTAACATTAACTGCTGCCATACTATTGATTGGTGCTGTATTACTAATTGCTGATAGTAATTTCTACTAGGTTGGTCTATATATTTGCTTTATTAATAATAGGTACGTTTGCTAGTGGTGATTTTTTTTGTGATATTTGTGGTAATCTGGAATAAAGTAGAGAAATTTAGAGGACAGAAGCCTCTATCCTCCTGTATTAAGGAACCCATGGCTGACAATCTCTATATGCCCGCAGACCAAGTAACCCTTTAGGTCATGGCAGGCCCTTCTCTGCAGTTGCGTGTGTTGTGTAGATGCTGGTATGTCCCTTGCACAGCTTTGGGGCAGGCAGAGTTGGATGGCTCAGGGCAGTGTGTGCAAAAAACTGGTGCCTGGGCAGTTTGGAGCTGGCCACTCTGGTTTTTGTTGTGGTTTTTTGGTGTGGGGTTTTGGGTTTTTTTTTTTGAGATGAGAAAATGTAAGTACATAGACATGAGTTGTGCTTTCCCATGTAGCTGCAGGCCAGGGAGCAGCACTTAGCCAGCTTTATTTACTACTGCAGACATAACTTGAAGCTTTAGCTGGAAAATCCTCCCACAAATGCCAGGCGAGATTCATGGGTAGATTTTATTCATGTTCAGCTGCTCTGTCATAACTAAGTCTTTCTGTCAGTGTTTTCCGTCTAGGTTAGCTAGAGCCAATGTGTTGAGCTGTGCATATGGAGACTTGCATGAAACGTAGGCTCTGTGAATTGTAGTTTGGAGTCTGAAACAAATGAGTATGGCTTGTTTCCCTGCTCTCTTCTACTGCTTTGGTTATTCTCCCAGGATGCACAAGATGCTGTTTCAGATCTGTATTTGAGGCAGGTTTTGAATCACAATCTGTCCTTTTCTGTATGAGTAAACCCTACATGTTAGCTGGTGAAAGATGGTCTCTTTTGCGCAGTTATGTGAAGCAGAACAACAATTTACTGAGGCTGTGAAGAAGGATGAGTAGTTTCTAGACTGGGTAAAGGCACTCACCCGGCACAGGATAATGCAGGTCATGGCTCCAGACAGTGTTAAACAAAAGTCATCAGAAGAGGGATTAAGAAATAGTTGAGAATGTTTTTAAGGGTTGTCTTTTGAGGACGGTCTTGGAGGAAAGCAGGAAGAGAATTTGGCTCAAATGTCTTCTGAACTGCTCAAGTAGAAAAAGGATGGAACTGAGGTGGCACTATTAGCCCAGGCAATTCCTCCTGCTGCATTTCTTCTGCTTTTATTGACTATGAAAGTGAAATGTTTTATTTAACCTGGAATAAGTTTCTCTCTGCCCCTCAGTGAGTGTCATTGGTTTGACTAACAAACCAAAGAAATCAATTATTCTCACAGCTTTCTGTTCAACATGCTTCACTCTCCTACCAAAATCACTTAAGAGTGTTTAAACTGTGGTGAAAATAGCATGACGTTGTTTGCATTAAAATGTAATGTATGGTAGACAAGTCAGATGAATATTGGGAAAAAGTATTGCTCATGTCTAACAGCTGGAGAACTGTATTATCATTATATGGTTGGTTACTTCTTAAGGGATTAAAAAACCTCATGGCGGAGATCTCCAAAGCAAATGGCTCTCCTCTGACAGCCCAGAACCATGATGTTTAAAGGTCTGGGTGATACTAGAAGCCTTGGAACAGACTGTCAATCACAGTAGTCTTCTTGCGTAAATTCAACATCACAACTGTTGCTTTGAGAGGTGTTCACATAACTAGGTGTACTGTTGGGAGAAGACCTGATAAAGATGGAACCCTGGATATAACGTAAGGAAAAAACCCTCATACCTTCAGGCAGAAGCCCGAAAGGAAGGTGAAGTCCAGCCAGTGTGACTTTGTCTATGATTACATGCCCTATAGGCGACTGATATCTGGTTACTTGTGTATGCAAGGAGATGATGGTTTTCAGAGACAATCCTGCCTCTTAGCCCCATGGTATTCAAGCTGCAGGAGCTCAGGTATGTTGATCTATGGTGGAAAATGTTATAGTCAAGCTCCATCTCCAGGTTAGCCACACCTTGCTGAAAAGGAGAAGCATGTTGAGACAGAAAATAGATGATGGCCACGTATCCCCTGGCATACAGGTCCTTAGTTTGGGGATCCCAAATCAATAACAGGCAGGAATGGAGTGCTAGAAGATTTCGTTATCAAGCACTGGATAAGTGGATTTATAAAACCAGTGGCTCTTCAGCTTGATGCAGAAGACCTTTGAGGAGGGGAGGTAGTTCTGGTTGACAGTGATGAAAATTATAAATGCTTATGGTCCAACTGTGAAAAAATGCTAGAGGAATGAAAAAGTAGCCTCAGAGGCAAAGTATAAACTGTTAAATTGGATGTTACCATGTTTTAAATTGTTCCCATTGTATCCAGGGTTGTGCATTGGACCTGGTTCAAGATGTATCAAAGACACCCTTTGTCATAATGACCAGAATGCTTTCAAATTCAGTGCCTTGTGGTTATTGCATGTACAAAAAGGCCACTTTTTCAAAAAGAGAAGCAGTTAAAAGGATAAAACGCTTGTGAGTGGAATGGATACTTTTTTAAAGATGCCGTGTTAGAGATACACAGCAAATGTATGCCATATACTGGAAACGGCTTTAGGAATCTAAAAGTTTGCTCAGTAAGTTCGCAGATGATACCAAGTTAGGCGGAAGTG
>VYXH01011245.1:63109-83721 GCA_013397275.1 Burhinus bistriatus | reverse complement strand
TTTGGCAGTGTTAGGTTGATGGTTGGACTCCATGATCTTAAAGGTCCTTTCCAACCTAGGTGATTCTGTGATTCTATTTGTCCAACTTCACAGAGGAAGAAACTCTTGTCTTCAAGAAACACAAGTATCAACGCTTTTCAAAAACCACAAAGCATTTTCAGAAATGGTAAACCTGCTTAAAGTCAAGTCAATGCTTATGATGCAAAATGAACTTTGGGGGATGGTGGCGATGAGAGGGGGACGGATAATGCTGCAACAGAAAATCCAGCATAATTTTCTGTATCACTTTCATGTGACAGAGCTTTGATAATTTCTTGTATCGGAGCCTTTCTCTATGAAGGGAAAATGCTACCAATTAGTATTGGAGGAATTAATTTAAAGAGTTCAGGGGATTGAGACATTGCAGACCACTAAGTCTTGCTTCCAAGACTTGTAGGACAGTATTGATTGAGAAATATGATATGACAAAGAAGAAAGTAATACTTCCTGAGAGAAGTACAAAATAAATAAATAAAAAATACCTTGTGTAAAGGCAATCCAAGTATTTCCTACAGGAAGGGAAGCAGAGTGACTAAACAGATCTTGTTTTTCCTTTCCTCAAGGATTCTACAGGGAGCCTTAAGTCAGTGATCCGTGTGTCTCTCCTATTTCTTGTCCTCCCTTCATGCGTTGGTATCCAGAGCGAACAACAGGGCTGTTGATACCAGCCACCCATTTAATTGTATCTGCATTGGTTGAATTTCAGGGCGGATCTGGTGTCTTCTTTGAAACTGCTCTACTAGAAACATTCATCTTAGAAAACCACTATGTAATGCATTAAAAAACAATAAGGAGGGCTGGATTTAAGGAGAGTGTGTTGTTGGTCTGCAATTTTAATCAATTAGTCATGTTTGAGTTTAATTTTGGTGTAGGAAGTGAATCATTCCCCAGCCAACAGCATGGTGCTCCAGGGTTGCTTTAACAGGTTTTTCCTGGAATGAGGATGCACCAACAATTCATACTCTGCAGGTATGGCTGCAACACCTGATGAGGTGCTAACTGCAATCAGGTGAGAACACCAAGGAATAGATGCTTAACAAACTGCCTAATCAAAAACCCATTATACTCTCAGAATTAATGAGATACTGAGTGCTTCAATTAATGCTGGGTGTTTTGTAGAAATCTTATGTGTTTTATTAATTTAGCAACAATTCCTAGCAGATGACAATCAGTCGGATTTGCAGCAAAAGTGCTGTTCAGAGGTGAATTTAGGCATAGCTAGAGTCTGGATGGTTAATAAAACATCTACTATGCATTATTCCCTCATGCATACAACTAGTTATATTTTAAAAGATGGAAGTGTTGGTATTCTTGACTCATGTGAGTTTGACCTTTCAACTGAATACTCCTGTGTGCTCTGAGAATATATATCATTCTGAGCACTGGGTTTACTTAAGCAGAAAGTATATATGTAAACACCTTAGATTGTGCAAGACATGCACACTCAATGCCTATTTGCATAGCTAAATGGAGGAGTTACAGCTTAGAGATACTGCAAATGTTTTTGTATCTGCGTTCAACAGATGCAGTAGTTTCTAAAAAAGAAATAGTTTATCTCAAGTAGTGGAAACAAATCTGCTCTATATTTTTCCTTTTACAGAAACAATCAAGACTTACTTTGGAAAACTCTTATTACATTTGAGCCAGTACTGGAGCTGATAGTCAAAGATATTTCCATTTCAAATAGACATTTTTGGTGGCTAGTAGTTCTATGATCTTAACTTTCATGCTGCAATCTGGCATATGTGGGTATATGCATATTTGTCTCGGTGAAGGAATATGTGCTTAGAATGCAGTTTGGCATTTTGGGGATCAAATCATATCTCTCTCTGTGGGGTGCCAGCATCAAGATTTGCTTGTTACCCAAAACCTGGGACTTGGGTTTTCAGAGGACTTCAGGTGCTTCTTGTGCACCCTCAAGCTTCCATTACAGAAATCAATCGCCAGTTGTCCAACTGCCTTTGTGGATCTTCATCCAGTGTTCCAAGATTGCAATGCTTTGCTAGTTAAGGACAATTTGCAAATTGGGACTTCTCAGTAGGTAAAAATCAAAGCCCATTGAATCCAACCCCGTGTGATCTGAAGAAACACTGGATTTCTGAAGCCCTTGACAGATGTAGTCTGAGGCTTATATATTGAAGCCAGCAGGCCCCTTTACTTGAAAAGAAACTTCCTTTTTCCCTTTCACTAATCTGCTTTAACTGTAAGTTGCTGTTTCCAGCAACTGAGCTGAAAGGAAAACCGAGCCATTTGTCTGCACCTAAGTATGGTGATTTAGATGCCTAAATGCAACGGATTTTTGTGCTGAATCTTTATTTGGAAGGGATGTCTAAATGTAGTCCAGTATTAGCAATCTAAGACTGAGTGAAAGACAGTTTCTTCTACGTTTTTTCTTTCTTGGTTGACATACGCCTCTGGTATTTTTGTAGATTTTGAAACTCAATATTGTGTACTGGGCAATTCCTCATTGGGAAGATCAGACTGGATTTTTTTTTTTTACCCATTGGCCTGAGTTTGGGTGATTCTGCAGGAATCAAAGCTCACATGAGCACCGTTCTGTAAAGTCAGGCTTGTCCTCCTGCCTGAGCAGTCGCCTCATGTTGGAATTCATCCTTCAAAATAGACATTGGTTTGACTGATGTTATAATACAGTGTTTAGTTGCCATGACTCAATTTTTTTGGATGATCTTAGAAAAATTGGCATGAAAGGGTGAAAAGATCCACAGAATGGCCTTGGGGCTGTGGAAAATGCATTATAGTAAAAGACCTCATGAACACAATCTGTGTAGTCCATCAAAAAAGGGGATTAAGATGACTTCATCTGTCTAAGTGACTTCCTGGTGAGGATATATTGACTCCTAGAGTCTTCTTAATAAAGTAAAAAGGAGGAGAAAGAACTAATAGTTGGGAGCTGAAGCAATAAAAATTCAAACACAAATTAGACCCAATTTTTTATAGATGAATGTGGCTAACCGCTAGAGTAAGTGTTGGCTTCTATTGATGTCTTCCTAGCACTAGTGAAAAATCTGCTTTTAAAGTGTACTTTATCCAGAACGTAATTATTCTTCAGTCATGTATAATCTGTTAGGCTCTCTGTAACAGCAACTGGATAAAATACAACATACAGGATTTTGTTAGAGGGCTTGGTGGTTGTTTGTGCCAGTAAAAGCATGCAATTTATTAAAGGACTTATGCTGGGTCAGACCTAGGATCTAAATCTCCTTCCCCAGACAGGCTGAGGGACACACAAAACCCATGAGAAGTGGGGCAATATAATAACTTCTCCATTAGTGTGCGGGGTTATTTTGAACTGACCTGTCGGACTAGTGCTGGGTGGCAAAAACATGAAGTTTAGCTGTGGTGTAATTTCTAGGCGAGACACTGGAAACAGGTTTGATCCGTGAAATGCTGAAACACAGAAGCTGATGAGTTGCTCCCCCTCTGTGCTCTGGCCTTAGGAAATAGACCCACTTTCAAAGAGGGCTTCAAATTCTCTTGAACTGCTTTCCCAGGAGACAGAGGCATAATGCAAGTTAACATCTCTCGCTTTCACCAGCACGTTACAGCCTTTGGAGCCTGTGCTGTAACGTGCAAGACCTAGAAGCTGCCTGCCTGCCTGCCTCTGCACTTGTGTATTTCATTGAATATGCTCTTGGCACACAGCAAAACCCATGACAAGATGTTATTAGGAATCTGATGTGCTCTTTGTTAGAATCGTTTTCTTGGAAAATATTGTTTCCCCAGATTCAAAGCTTTTAGAGAAACCTTCCAACTCCAATGAAGTTTTAGTAAAATTAACAAGAAATAGAGGGGACTTTTTGTTATCCCACACTTGATATCCAGTTATATAGAAAAATTAGTATGAGGGGGAAAACCTGAAGTTTTCTATTCTGTGTCACACTATCCCACGAAGTTTATTGAACAACGTGGGAATGGTCAGCATGATGGATGCTCTTGCCTGTAATGGTGATTCCGAAGTGGAGGATGATGCACAGCCAATGGAAACACGCTTGCTTTGCCTTAGGTAGAACCACAGGTCTATGGTGGAGTTTGGAAGACTTTTACTCTCGGGTTAAGTGAATTGCTAATAACAAAGCATTTCACAGCTGGCAAGGAGTTTGGCAAAAATAATTAATTTCCTGTAATTCTGGCAGAGTATCATTGCTTTTGGATTCACAGAATATAGACCCGGATATTTTGTAATCTGAACTTTGTCAATGACAGGCTTAATTGCGTCTCTCTGAATTAACTGCAGTAAAATCAACCATATCTTCATCACATCTTATGTCCTCAATCTTCCCTTAGTTAAGAGGCCTTTGACTCCTCTCTCTAAAGCAAGTTTTCCCAATTTTCATGATCCTGTAGTCATCTCGTCTAACCTCTCTGCTTTTTCAGTATCTTCCTGGTGTTCCAGCTGTTATTTCCAGCTGTGCCTGCTGCAGAGGGTAGTTGGCCTCTCTATTCCTTCCTCCATGTCTTTGACCAGCACTCTCCTCCTAGACCCAGTGTCATCCTGGCATGTTGTCCTGGTTTGAGCAATACAGGACTAATTTCTCTTCTAATGCTTGGGAAAGGTGCACTTTTAGAAGACTCTAGTGTCTGTACTTGCAAAAATATTTACTTTATAGCCAGCTACGGTGAGTGGGTGTCAAGGTCTCAGATTTTCGAGCTCACCAGGTGCAGGGATGAAGAGAAGCAAGACCCGGGCACTTGGCCCAAGCCAGCCAACAGGATAATTTCCTATCATGAATGGCACATTCTATATAAATGATAGTGTTTGATGAGGAGTTTTTCCCTTCTATGACGGCAGCAATCCAGAGAACTTCTCACACTGGTGCCGGAGCTTCCTGTTGAAGCCGTAGTGCTCACAGTGTCCCACATTGGCTGTCCCCTGCTGGGAGTGCACGGCTTCCTACGGATAGAATGGGCTGAGTATAATCCTTGGGTATTTTATATTGGTATCGGGATCAATATTGGTTCTTTAGTGTTATTAATGTTAATTATCTAGTCTTATTCTGTTAAATCTGTTTATATTTCAACCCCCATGTTTCCTTGTTTTCTTCCCAATTTCCCCTTTCTACGTGGGGAGGGGTCATCAGGTGAGAGAATAATTGTCTAAGTGACAATAAGTTGTTGTGGGTTCCTCAAACCATAACAGAGGTCATGACTAGTGGGCTGAGAAGACTTCAGTCTCTAGGTGGATACTGGTTGGTTTTTTACAATGCACATCCTGGCTCCTGACAACAGGAGCCACGTTCTTAGTTCATATTTGCATGATTTTGTGCTGAACAGTCATGATGTTACCTCCATCCCTCATTACCAAGCAAACCAGGTTGACATGAAGCTGTATACCTGCCCAGTGCAGTAGACATATGGGAAACTGCCTAAGCTCCCCATGGAAGTGCTGTGACTGCTTCTGAGCATCAACCCAGTGGCAGCTTCCCTCTGGCCATCTCACTCCTCGTTGCTCCAGGATCTGCGAAGAACCAACATGAGCAGGTCCAGAGAGCTGCTGTGTTAGCACAACAAAAGACCTGGTGGTGCACTTGGTAGGGGATTTCAGTTGTCTTCCTCCTTTCTGGGTTTAGGGTGCTTCAGGGGTGATATTGCTGCCTTGGGGTTACTCCTGCTCCCTGCCTCTATTGCTAGTAGGACTTCACAAAGGCTTGCGTGGTGCTCTGAGCCCCTGTTGGCAGAGGTTGCTGTCCACCTCCTGCAGCAAAGAAACCTGCAGAGCTGCGTGGAAAAAAAAGTGAATTAATATGACTTTAGGAATAATATAATTGTAGGATTAGAGATTAGAGCCCGCACTGCTGAGGAACAGGTAATATTTGAAGGCTCATTACCCTGCCATTTTAGGAAGGAAATCTTGGGTCTTTGGTACAGCAAGGAATGTTATTCCCAGACACCTACTCTATTGCCTCTATTTCTGTTATTTTCTCTTGAGTCCTGGTGTGCTGTGTTTGTGTTCTTTGGTTTTTTTGGTAACAGAAATTTAGATGCCAGCAATTTTATTTGTCTGTATCACACTACACTTCTGCATTTGTGGAAAACAAGGGGCAGATCTGTCTGTGTGTTTATCAGGTGCAACCAAACAGATTTTTGTAAAGGATCTGGAACTTGTGTCCCTCGAGTTTGTCCATTAACCTGCTCACCAACAATAAACATCTCTGTCATGGAGCTGGTCAGGTGTAAACTAATAGTAGAAATTCAAGTACCTCTGGCAGGGTAGCTCCACAGAGACTGGTACACTACAGCAGAAGGCATTAAAATGCTGGTTTATACCAGATGAAGATATGTGCTATTAGCTACGGCCTTTGCTTACTGCAGGCATCGTTATATGGTGTTCTTTGCATTTATTTCTGAGTGGGCCATATACTTTGCTTTTGGGGAATGAAAGCATGGAGTCAAAGATATTAAAGCAGAGCATGAGAAGATATGGGGGAGGAAAAACTCTTGATGGACGGGGAAAAAGATGACATCTGCAGATGAACCTTTCATTAAAATGAAACAATCTGTGCAACCCACTTTTTTTTTTTTCTCTAGATCTTTTTCCAGCCTGGCTTAACTTTCAGTTCTCATAAAACTGGAGATGGGCAATTTGGTTTATTGGCGATTCAAATGCTAGCAGAACAGGGCTGTGTTTGCCAGTCCACAAACTTCACAGACATTAGGCTGTTTCCGGCAATACCAGTCTGCTGTATTATTTCTGCTGGAGAGTCACTTTATGAAAAAGCAGCAGCTGCTCACTGAAAATAAACATCTTCTCTTGATACTGTAAGCAAAAAGCTGCCTTTTAATCATTAAATGCTTCATACTGTTATCAAGAAGACATGTTGCTTTGTTAAAAGTGCTATATTATCACTGTCACTCTACTGTCTCCAGTGTTGAAGTCTTCTCCCTTGTACTGGTTTTCCATGCACGTGACTCCTTTGACTTCAATAATGACAACCTTTAAGCAATTAAAATATAGGTAGAACCTACTTATACTATATCCTAGTGCACTACAGCATCAACACCTCATCATGGAACATGCCTTCAATTTACTTTCCTATAAAACTTCTTGTTGGCAAAAAAAAATAATTAAACTCTCCATTGAGACCCCTGAATGATTAATTCACTATTTAAGAAGAAACGTGCAAACTGTAGAGGTTCTACCTAGATGAGTTTACTCATACAGGTAGCAAAACCTTCCTGGTGAAATCCATGGAGAATACACTGCATGTGGGTTCTTTGATTCACCAAGAGAGAACATATCTTTGAGTTAGGGACCTTGCAGGCAGCTAAGGTTCTCCTAAAATGATGTGAAAACCCAAAAAAGTATGCTTCACAAATGGTGGTAGCTTGAAGGGCTGATGCTAGGGACTGTGTCTCTGCACAGAGGTTAGGGTGGTGCATGAAACAATGTTTGCTTATAGAATCATAGAATGGTATAGGTTGGAAGGGACCTTGAAGATCATGTAGTTCCAACTCCCTTGCCATGGGCAAGGATACCTTCCACTAGACCAGGTTGCTCAAAGCCCCGTCCAACCTGGCCTTGAACATCTCCAGGGATGGGGCAGCCACAGCTTCTCTGGGCACCCTGTCCAGTGCCTCACCACCCTCAGAGTGAAAAATTTCTTCCTGAGATCCATTCTAAATGTCCCCTCTTCCAGTTTGAAGCCATCACCCCTCATCCTATCACTGCATGCCCTTGTAAAAAGTCCCTTTCCAGCTTTCTTGTAGTCCCCTTTCAGATATGGGAAAGGGCTCTCAGGTCTCCCTGGAACCTTCTCTTCTCCACGCTGAAAAACCACACCTCCCTCAGCCTGGTTGTATTGGTTTCATCCACTAAAAAGCTTGTAGCTCTAATCTCAGGCAGCGATGCTGCGTATACCTTATTGCCCTAATTTGCTCTTGGAATCCTTATACCTCGATCATCCTGTGGGCACACATGCTGCTTTACTGCTGGGTGGTTTTTTGAGGTGTGATTCAACTCAGATGTTATCCGGGGCTGTAGGAGCACCAAGCTCCACCTTGTCCCTCCAGTCCTCTGCCACCACCCCAGCACGCTTGAACTATTGTAGGGCACCCCATGTTTGCATCTTGCAACCTTGTCTCACGCTTTTAAAACCCCATGGTGGTGGTCTGCAATACAGCCCTCACTCAGCATTACAACGAAATAATTACAAAAGCGTTGTAGTTTCGTGCACCGTGGGTGGGTGCTACACGGCATCCAGGTAAGGGCTGTACGTTGCTCCAGAGAGGTCCAGCTCTGAGCTGCGCCGATGTAAGTTGCAACATCTAGCGTCTCACCAGGGATTGCTTCCAAGGGCAGCTGCCTTTAGCAACGTAGACACAGCCGTTGTTAGATGGCCCCGGATTATAAACCTTTATTTTTGCTATTGCAACTGGAAACTGTCTGACGCACCACGTTAGGTTATATCATCTTGTGCTCTGCACAAAGCAATTATGGATACAGCCTCTTGTCTTTGCAGCCGAATAAGCTAGGGTTTCTAATAGTTCTGAGCAAATGAAAGGAACTGCCTTTTTTAGAGGAAAATGTCTCAAGAGATATGTGCCCTGCATGTGCGTGGAGCTGCGGTAACGTACTTGTCAGCCTAAAGCTTTCCACAGGGATTTAGCAGATATCAAACCACTCAGCGTCGCAGCTGTGCCAAACTGTCCGAAAATGCCCACTTGTTGAAAGCGAAACTTCATGAAGAGATGCAATTTCTTTTGGGGGGGGGGGGAATTTAATGGGAAAAAGTGGAGATTTTGAGCAGACTAATAGCTTTAATAAGGCAGTTGAGTAACGTGAGGTTCAAGCTTGGTGGTGTTGGATCCCACAGCCAGAACTTCATTGGCTCCTGTTGTGCTGTCATGTGTGTCCTGCCATACCCTCTCAGTGCACGCTTAATTATCTTGATGTTATGATGTATTAATGGAAATCACTTTCTAGTTGTTTATTTGTTGGCTCTCATGACAACTTTTCCATTATTTTCCTTAGGGATGGCAGCAGACACCTTAGCCTGCAGCTTCCTGGACCCCCACTTGCCACTGCTGCGCGTAGACACGTGAGTCCCTTGAACGGCACTGGTGTATCAAGGCGTGTCAAAAACGTACGGTAATGCCTTGAAATTCTGCCAAGTGGCCGAAACATCAGGAAGGCTTCACCGAGAGCAAATATGGGTTGTTCATCCTGCTCAGCATCGAGTAAAACGTGATGTTAGCAGCTTGGTTTGCTACCTGTGGGTCTCCGCTTGCCCCAAGCCCTCGTGCTTTGGTTGGGCTTTGCTGCTTAGAGAAGGACTTTCATGTGATGCTTTCTGGGGCAAGATCCTTTGTTTTGTTCTCATTCCTCTGAGATTTCCAGTCCCTTTTAATAACCATCTGTGATGGATGGTGCAACAAAAGAAGCCTCGTTAAATCCTTAAAAAAATTAATGTGTAAGCGGTTTTCCCAAGGAGGGCAAAAAGAGAAAGGAAAGAAATATATGATAGGCAAGACATGAAAACAAATGGCCAGCAATTACTGATTCGCTTGTTATTCTCAGCAATCATGAATCCAGAGGGTATGAACATGCTTTTAAATAGGATATCTGGTCCAGGAAATCTCTTCCAAATCCCTCCTGATTACAGGTTGTGATGGTGACTGATGATTCTGAATGGAGATGCCAATTTCTGCAAGTCTGCGACTGGTTGTTCAGGTTCCCTGCAATAACCAAGAGACACGTGAGAGATTTACTGCTGCCTCTTTCTTTTGTTTTTCTCCCTTTTTTTTTTTTAAAAAAAAGATTTGATTATTGTGAGGTTACCAAGGGTTTCAGAGAGAAAATGTGAACTGTTGTTTCCAAAGTAAATACTGCCAGCCACCCATGCGCATGCAGTGCATCCTTACCTGCAGGCAGCTGCTTATTCAGTTCACATATTTGCTTATTTATTATTTTCACAAAACCTGAGGGTTTTTTGACCCAGGGTTAACACTTCCAATTTGCCAGCGTATCAACATGCTTTAAAATGCACAGGGGAAAAAATGGAAAGAGCAGTGGTTTTGGGGGCTAATTAAGCGTGCCTTTCTCTTGTTCTTCTTGGTCATGGATTTGCATGTTGGCTGTGCCTTGAGCTCATAACTGATCCGCGTGCTGCCCTGGGATGGGTGCAGCAAAAACAATTCCTACGCTAAAACATGGACATCCAGGGGAGGCGGTGTGCTGGGCAATGCTGTCTGTCTTGGAAGGATTTTGGTGGCTTCCTAGCATATTTTTACATGCCCACCCCTCCCCTCCTCTTTGCTTGTGGGACCTGTGAGAGCAGGCTGACTCAGTGCAACGGGGATGGACAAGCCTGGAGCAGGCAACAAGGGCAAGAGCCAAGGGAGACTGATGAGTGGGGAAGGGACTTCAACTTCCCCAGTGCCTGATTAAGATCCCTCCCACACTATTAATTTACTGGGTACGTTTTCTGCTCTTCTGTTTGTGGAGATGTTTACGGCTTCTTTAGTGTTCCTATGGATATCTAGTAGCTGGGGAGTTTTTTTGTTTTAATTTCAGTGAGTCTTTGTGAATCAAAGCCAGTCCATTTCATCCTTCACGTCACAGAAGCTCTGGGGGGAAAAAAAACATTGACCTTGTCCCGTGGTTTCCTGTGATACCCTTAAGCAGATTCTTCCATGGATCAGTCTGCTTTCCTGCACTGACGGCAGTAAAAATGGTGGTGCCACGTCCGTGCAGATAGGTAGACAGCCAACTTCTGCTGACACCATTTGGCGACTAGTTGCACTAGGCCAGAAGGCCTCACAGATCCCCCAGGTGGTCTTCAAAAGAGGCAGGGAAAGACTTCCTGAGACTCCAGGAGTGAAAGGTTTTTGAGGAGCAAGTGCTGATAGTCAACTGAGAGTTAGAGAAGGCCAAGAACCGTGCCCCAAGATAGCTTGGTGCTGTGTCAGCATCGCTTGGTCAGGGTTATTGGAAAGTCTGTGAAAGAAGAGTAGAAGGTATCATGGCTTCCAAATCCTTGCTTACTAATGCAATGCAGATGGGCAATATTTTGATGTGCTCTTATGCCATGGTGTTATGATGCTTGTGGAAGCTGGCCGGCTCACCATGAAGGAAGAGCAAAAAATTGGTGGGAACGTGGGTAGGGTCTGCACAAGGGTTTGTATTTAAAGTTGTATATAAATTTAATTACAATTCTCTGAAGCAGTCTGAGCTCTTTGTTTGCTGAGCTCTTTATTTGCTCAGCCCTTGTCATCTGGCATTTAGCGATACTGGTAAAATACTGTGCTGTAGGGATGCAGGCTAACACTTGTGCGTTATCAATCTAAGCATGCCAAAATGACTCGTCTTTATTTGAGGCTGGCTCTGCAGTCTTTCCCAATGAAGTAATCGCAGCTCTTCTAATATAGTCATTTGATGCTGTGATACCATTTCTACAAGTGCAGGAAGGCAATACTTCAAGAAAAAATACGAAATGAGTGTGGTTCCCTCGTGTTCAGACTACATGAAGGTATATCTGCTATTTAATTTATTGAGTACTCAAGGGCACCTGGCAGGATAGATGTTCCAGTCCCAGCCTATCTGAAATAACAAGCCAGGAGAAGTCCCTGCTACTGATATGAAGTGTCAGGAAAGAATAAATGCCTGCAGGAAAGAGAGCATTACTGAATTTAGGCACCATGCCAGAGTTCAACCCTACAGAGAATCTTCATTTGATTTTTAATCAACCATTCTTGCAGCAAGTTAGGAAGGAGGATTTCAGAGGAGACTGAACCCTAATGCTTGCACTGGACAGCAGGGCAGGGCTGCAATCAAACAGAATCTGCGCGTACACCTTGGGACTTAAAGTAAAATAGATGATCAGCATCACCTTCCTCTTCAGCGTGGAGAGGCCAAGAAATTAAAGCAGGAGGGGGATGTTTAGCACCGCTCTGGAGCTCAAAGCCCACTGATTTGCATGAAAGCAAAAATAATCTGTATAAGAGAAGAACATGGGCCGACAGCTTATGGCAGAAAATCAGGCAGGTGTGATTGCTAAGTCAGGCTGAGCTCCTTTAAGATGAGCTCCTCAACAGAAGCCATCTGGAAAGGGGCATGAGACAAAGAGGGATGGGGCCAACAGGCTGCAGTTCCAGCAAGAGCACATCTTCTTCTGAAGCTGCCAAAATGCCAAGTTGCAGAGGAAGCTTGGAGTGAAACGCAAGGTGAAATTATGTCTTGCAAGTGGCAGAGGAAGATGGACAATATCCAGAGTCTGATCTGGTTGCTACGCTCTAATGGTCACAGGAGAAGATGAAAACTTACAAGCAGTGCAGTAAAAGAAGAGGAGGATGTATAAGGAGACGGAGCATTTTCAAACAGTTGGCTAACCCTAAACATTTCATCAGCTATGCGTTAAGGCTAACCACTGCTGGCAAATGGCAGTAAGCTGCTCGTTCAGCGATGGATCGTAAGTCCTGATTTAGAGACATTTTAGGAGGGACAGCAGAGTTATAACTAAGATGAAAGCCCTGGGGCACTCTCGCTTTGAGCGGTGAGAACTAGCTGAAACGAAAGCAGCAAAGTGTCTGGCTCCTTTCTCTCCTGGAAGGTGATGGTGGGGTGGAGGCTTCGTACCACCCCATCGCATCAGGAACTAGGGCACCTTTGTTTTTTTCTTCCTTTCCTCTCAAGGCCTTTGAAATGTTTTTTGGTTTTATACCCAGCAATAACAGCAGCTGCCATTCATCTGAGCTACACTTGCAATGCAATTTAAGGGAAACATCAGGAGGCTGTTTTGGGATTGGAGGTAACACAGGCTCAAGTGAGGAGTATGTCTGAACTTGGCATCCTCAGGTGTTTTTTAAAAAGGGCTTTGTCAGCTTTGGCCCTTATCTTCTGGCCTAATCCCAGTAACGTATGTTCCAAAATTGCCCCTGGACTCATCTTTTGGTCTTCTACATCATTCTTTCCTTCATTGCTCCTTTCCTTTAGCCTCACCTCCAGACCCCTCAGCTCTGTAGTACTAAACACAAACTCTTTTGGGAACATCTTGCCATCTCAGTATAAGTGCTTATGAACTGGAAGATGTGAACTTGAGTTACGATGGATTTGATGGCTTGTAATATTTTCTTATTCTTTTCCATTTCTTCTCTTTTTTTCTACAGCAACAATTTCTTGCTTTCTCTCACGTTATCTTTCATGCTGATTGGGGGCAAAAAGGTGGCAAGTGATTTGGGCCATGAATATGTCCAAGTATTATTGGTTGCTCCATGTTGAATTCAAAATTTAATGTGCAAACTTAGACTCTCCCTTGGTAAGCTGAAGTCAAGCACTGAGGAGAAAGTCTAGGAATTTTATTTTCTAAGTAAAATACAAAACCAAGTAAATGCTCAGGATATCAGCATCTGACCCAGTTTTGTGACTTTCAAGCCAATGGCTGCCTGAACTTCAAGCTGAAGGTTTGAGAAGGAAACTTCATAAAACTGGTGGTGACCATCCTCTTGTTTGCACATTTCAGTTCACTTCTGTACCCAAAAGGCCACTGCATTCTTAGAAAAGACTTTAACAAAGGTCGCTTGTTCTCCTGCAATGAGTACGTGTGGAAGCGTGCAGCGTGGGACAGATCTAGCTCAGCTCTCCGGGGGCTCATTTAGGACATGTCAGACAACTAAATTCACAGCTGGAGTTTGCATTGAACAGGAAAGTCCCACGTTGGCATGGAAATATTCTGTCCTGGTTTTCACCTCAAAGACAAGCACAAGCCAGATCTGCTGTGTTCTTCACCCTTTACTCCTCCAACCTTTCCCTCCCTGGTACTGCTGTTTTTAAATGAGTACTTTGATTGCCTTTTCATCCTTTCACTGCCTCTATCAGATGTTGGGTCTCCTTGGGTCGTCACTGGTCTAAGAAATGACTATATCTGATGAATGATTATCAAGAAATCGGAAAGTGATCTGATGTGCAGAGTACAATCGCAGAAGGATGTTTTTCTAAGTCACTGGCAGGCAGCTGCCGGGGTAGGCAGTAAATAGTTGGTGGTCCAACCTGATGGGTCAACTGAGGATGAAGCAGCTTGGCTTCCCAAGTGGGATTGCTAAGGGGCACCGGAAGGAGGGCAGGACTGGGAGCTGGCTTTGCTGCTGCTGCAAGGCAGAGCTACACGCGTCTTGCTGTGGGCACCCGAGGACTCACTAATGGGCAACCAGCAACGTGGGAGCTGTTCTTTCCTTGCTTGAAAAGAGGGAGCAGGGAGACTGAAAATGGGAGGAAAAGTGAATCAATCTGACTGCAGCAGAGCTCTGGAATATTTAATGAATAACGTGCATTGACCTGGTTAGAGGGTTGTTTACTGCATGAATGCATGGATTTAGCTTAACAGGGAGCTGTAGGGGCAAAACCCTGAACAACCAGGAAGGGGAAATAATGACTGAGAAAATCTCTGTCTTCATTAAAACTTGAAGCTTGTTAAGAGACAGTGCCAGGACAAGAAAATTTGCAGGCCCAGTTAATTTAACAAGAGCAGAGGATGTTGCATAGAAGAGAGGGAGCAGCAAACTCTGGCATCCCTTTTTCCACTGTGGGACCTCCTGAAGGAGCCACTGGTACGCACAGCACCCTGCACGAGGTGGGACTCGCAGACTGGGACCTTGCAGCGTGTTTGTAGGAGTCTCTTATGTTCATCTACACATATCCGTCAGATGTTTGGATGAGGTTTCCTCAGGAAACTGGCTGGGGTCACTCCTCTGGGATGGCTGGATTTGCAAAACTGGCAGGATTTGGGAAAATCTGGATGCATGAAAGACTTAAGAGAAATTTCAGCTCAGAAAGGGTAAAGACTTGAGGCCTACCACCTCCTGGGGGATGTTTAAAAAGGATGGGAGAGGGTCAGAAATGGAGCTGAGTCTGGGAAGGAACTTTATTTCACTTTAACTCTTTCTCACTGGGAGAGGAAGGATAAGAAAATTAGAGAATAAACAAGAGATTCAGACATGAAAATTTAGATACTGTTGGGAGTAGATTATGCGGGAGGACACTATAGGGACATAATTATCTCAGATACCTAATTAATGAGATGGGAGGGTCTGTGCAGGCCTGCGGCTCTCTTGGTAGAGGAAGGAAAGGCTCGGAGGAAGGGAAGGGGAGGCTCTGCTCCTTGGAGGAAAGGGGAATTTCTGTGCAGTGGTATTGCTTTGGTGTAGGTAGGGCCTGTGGGTATTTTGAGTGGTGGGTGGGAATTAGCAGACACTTGGGAAGGGTAAGTGGTTGGGGAAAGTTCTGTGGGTAAATCCCACATGTTAATATGAGAAGGGGTTGGTGGGCTTGAGGCAGGGCCGGTGGCTGGGTGTGCTGAGACAGCCATGGAGGGATGGAAGGGCACTGCCTGGGAGGTAGGTGGCCTAAGCACGGGTGACTTCTGATCCTCTACTTCTGGGTCAGCTCAAATGTGTCCAGCCCATGACAGATAGAGACAGGCTGGAGTATTGCAATGGCTCCTTCTGCTCTCAAAAATCTGCATGGCTTGTTTTTCTGTAGTTACACCTCCCGATTCCATCAGCTGACTCCAGCAAGTGCCTTTCCTTCTCTTCAGATCTGGCCTCCTCTTTTTTTGGGGGAGGGGGCCATTAATAAATAATTTGCTGTAAGATGAAGAGATGTAGGTTGTGGAAGCAAGTGCGTACTTTGTGGTTTTTTTGTGACTGTCTAACAGTGTGGTGTCTTTCAAAGCAAAGCTGGAGTCTTTATTTGTGTTAGATTAGTTGTGATGATTAAGGCTTTTTGCTTGAGTACCTTTCTGGTGAACCTTTGTGATTAATGTGAAAATCATTAACTGGGGCTTTGCGAGGCTCTTCTAAGACTTCAGAAGCCCTGACTATACTGGGGAGGGAAAAAGAAAGAAAATGGCCTAGCTTGTCTTTCCCGCTGCAGTAACAAGCATCTACAAACACAAATGTGTAAAACAGGCAGCGCACAGCTATTGCAGTTCTAAGTAAGAGTAGGCAGATGTGCAATTAAATTAGAGTTTAACAAGTCGTTGTGTGTCAGCGGAGCCTCGGTTGCTGCCTGTGTGTGAACGTTAAGCTCGCAGCGGAGAGAGGCAATTTCCCGTGGTGTAAGTTGCAACCAGCAAGAACGCCACTACGTGAAATTACCTGGCTTTCTCGTGATCCGAGGGGATGCACGCAGATGGATTTAAAGGCTCAGGTGCTGGGTGGCAGCTCACTGGGCTGCCATAATTTGACTATGTTTCATCTCCCCCCAAAACAGGAGGAGCTTTGGAGCCTGGGGCGTTTCTGATGTATATGCAGGTCACCATGTATAAAACCTTGTTTGGGCTTGCAGGGCTGTGAAGCAAAACAATGTATTTGAGTTTGCTGAATATAATGCAACTTCAGGGCCATCAGTGCTCAACTTCACGTGCTCCTGCTGGGTCTCGTGGCTGCTGCCCCATGTCGTGATTTGCATGGGCAGCTGGGTTACAGGACATGGGCTCAGGCAGCTTTGCCATGCAGTGTGCCTGTGCATCTGTTAGTGGAGTTTAGACCCCGAAATGGTTGGGGCGAATCCAGATCCCCCTACACTGGGTGCTGCTGCTTGCACTGACCTGCAGGTGGTTTTTTCAGCGGTGCCCAGTGATAGGACAAGAGGTAATGGGCACAAACTTGACCATAGGAAGTTCCACCTCAACATGAGGAAGAACTCCTTTCCTTTGAGGGTGGCAGAGCACTGGAAGAGGCTGCCCAGAGAGGTGGTGGAGTCTCCGACTCTGGAGACATTCCAAACCCGCCTGGATGCCATCCTGTGCAACCTGCTCTGGGTGACCCTGCTCTGGCAGGGGGGTTGGACTAGGTAATCTCCAGAGGTCCCTTCCAACCCGGTGATTCTGTGAGAACGAGGTGGGAGTGACTCTCCATCCCTCTGCAGAAGGAGGTGGCCTCTCTCCCGATGTCCCTGCTGGGCACCTTGCCCACGTGCTGATGTCCCCAGCCAAGCTGGCCCCTCTTTGCCTTCTCCCTTGCAAGTGGTGAAATGATATGGTAATTGTCCCTGTGTTTGAAAGGCTGAAGCGCAGATGTTGTTGTTGCTATGAAATCAGTTTGTTGATGGAAAAAGGAGTGTGTGGCTGCATGTTGTGACTAGGGCTGGTAATAGTGTGTGATTATTTCTTGCAACATCAACAGAAGTGCGTAATGAATGAGCCTCAAAATGACTGCTAAAACGTTTGGTGCAAGAAGGCAGCAGCAGCTAGGATCTGTAGTAACTTTGAAAGGGAGGTTGAGGCAGAAGACAGTATTGTAACAGAAAGAATTGTAATGGCAATAAGGATGTTGCTGTCCTGCACATGAGGGAAAATTCATTTCTCTGAGGTTGTGTGAAGGGAACTGTATTGCATTTCCATTTGCCTTGCCAGCAGACTTTTGGGGTTTGCTATGGCGCATAACACGCGCTTTGTCTGCTCCCTGCTCATACCTACCAGCCCATCAGTTTGGGGCATTTTTGTACATCCAGCCATTTGGGACTTTGGGCATTCCATCAACAGTCCAGAAAGATGTAGAAAAGTATGAGTCTAAACAGCGCCCAAATGAGATTTAGCTCATGATATCCAGGCTCCTGTCTATTATGCTGAAGGTGGGCTTAAAGCCAGCAGAGACCATGTTGTGAACTCTGTAACCATGAGTTTGGTTTCACTTTAAGTTTTTTGATACTGAGAATATGCTACTGCATCTGGACTTCACTTCCTTGGACACGGGCTGGTGATTCTCCCTCATGCCCAGGAACACAAACTGCTCATTTAATTAGAGACTTGGACCATGGATTTTTTTTTTTATTTCTTTTTATTTTCTTTGCTGCATGGTTTGTTTCTACAGTTTTAAAATGTGTTCACTAGTTAAACTTAATCACTAGTGAAACCTCCATTCAGAAAACAAAAGACTGCAAAAGTATCTCTCTCATTTGTCTTGATGAGCTGGAGAAGAGGTGCAGACTGGCTGCAGCAGAGGAAGATGATGAGGGATGGGTAATTCCTTGCTGCTGTTGTGATTACTCAGCTGCTCAGTTTAAAAGAGCCCGCAGTCAGCCCAGAGCAGGATGCTCGTCGGTGGTGGCTGGGGATGGAGATGTTGACAAATGGCTTGTGGAAACGACTATCCTTGTCAAGTCTCCTTTGTCTTTGCACTGCCTGCTTTGATGGGGGCACCTTTAAAGCTCCGCTGCTGGCCCTGCTCCAAGACGTACCGTGTAGATGGCTCCTCTCTCATCACATGCGACTGTTTTTCCTCTGTACCTGCACAATTGCAACTTGCCTTCATGCTTATGACTGTAACAACAGCCCCCAAAAAGCCTCCGTGGGGGCTGTCAAACAGCGCTGTGCACCAGTCCACGCTGTTGCGTTACTGCTGGTGGGCTGGTCTTGGCTCTGCTGATGTCGTCCCGTCCGACTGACATCAGAAAAGGAGAGAGGCTCTCCAGGGGGGGCACAGCCAGGGAGTGACTCATCCCCTCTTACATATAGGTCCTTGCACGGTGCCTGCAGGGAATGACTCATTTCACCTCTCCAAACCAGACGTCAAACTTCCCCATGGCTAGAAATAGAGGAGGTGGGTTTTGCTCTCTCTAATGCCAGGAAAGTCACAGGTATGAGCTGGATGTTAGTTAGTGAAGGTGAAGGCTTTATAGCCTACCAGCTGCTTTTCCCAATTTATTTTGGAGACAAAATGCTGGGTCTCCAGGGCGGGAGGCAGAGCCCAATGTGTCAGCTCCGAGCTGCTCAATGCGGGATTCTGAGCCATGTGTTGTGCTAATGCGAGGAGGAAGATTGCACTGTCTTGTTTCTTCCCTCCTTTGGTGTCCCTACACACTTCTACCTTGTCTCAGGTGGATTTGACTGTGATAGGACTGGCCCAGCTCATCTGATGATTGTGCAATGTAGAATAATTAGATAATAAGAGGCCACATGGTTCAGGAGGTCCTGAATGCTGTCCCTCAGACCCAAGTGAGACTGGTAAAGGAAAAAGCAAAATTTTGCTCAGTGCATTTTAGTTCTAGTCATCATTACCATGTCTTTAAGAAAATGAATCTTTAAGAAAAAAGCAAATTCATTTAATGCAACGCAGGTTATTTTTTTAGGGGGGAGGAATTTGCACTGAGGAAAGCAAATGGTAGAACTTGTAACTTTTGGGCTCTCTTAAAAGTAGAAAATGTTCTGTGTTCCCTGCTGATGCTAGCTCCTTAAAACCCAAAGAAAATAGTCTTGTTTTTCTCAGGTTGCCTTATTGTGGTTGGGCTGCAAGTTGGACTGCTGTTGCAATTCCTCCTGTGGAAACACCAGGGGAAAGTTTCCCTTTGCTGATGTGTTGTCTTGTGTTTTTGGTTTTGCTCAGACAAGCTGCAAATTCAGCTTTTTGCTTGGTTTAGATGGGTCTTGGACTTGAGATGAATTTGGCCTGGAGTCATAATGGGATGTAAAACTGGGGATTAACTCCCGCCAACTTTGACTTTAGCACAAACTGAACATTTAAGCATGATGCAGGAGACGCCTTCGTCTGCAGAAGCATTTTAAGAGGCTTGTGAGAAGCTGAAATGCGACCTCTGCTCAAAAATGCAACTCTCTTAAATAAGACTTCTAGTTCCGTGTTTCTCCAAATGACGCAGATTTACATGCCTCCACCCCTATGGGCAACAAAGCAATTGTATACCCAAACCAGATAATAAAATATCTAAATTGTGTGACTGTCCTGCCACTGCCTTTGTAAGGCCATATTGAGATCAGCAGGAAATCTAGAGGCAAATATAACTTTTTTTCCCCTTACAAAACCTGCACGCAATTCCAGTCCTAAAGCCCTGTGCTGTGAGCAGGCAATGAGAGGGTACAAAGCAAAGTCCACTTCAGACACAAATTATAAGCTTTCCTTCCCTTTTAATACGAATTATGTTTTCTGGCTCTGGTGCAGGATGCGTGCTCCATTCGTCAAGCTGCAGAAGAAATCCAGAACTTCACGTAATGAATTGCCACTCAGCTTGCCAGCTGGCAGCGGGTATTCAAGGCAGTAGCTGTGCTGAAAGCAGTTATTCTCTGAATTTTCAGGGATAAATGAAATCAGAGTCCTGTGAGCCGCTTTCAGCTGTTGCTTCCAGTTATTATTATTTTCTTCAGATACGCCAGGATTCAGCTGTCTGCTCTGTCTCTTCCCAGACCCACAGTGCTTGTCGTAGGACACAAATGTTTCCCTTCCCACCCCTAGGAATAATTAAACCACCACTAAATTGATTTATGAGTAAAAGACAGGGCTCTCGCTGGAGGCCCAAGGAGCTTGTGCTCATATCTGAGATGTACGTGAACGCTGGGCAAGGGTTTTTCAGCCCAAAGAGGCCACGCAAGGGCAGAGAAGCAGCACCACTACCTGCAGAAGGCAGGGAGTGCATGGAGCCATGGTGGAGCCAAAACAATTGGAAGACATGGGCAAGAAATAGGGATGGTCAGCGTTGCTAAGAAAAAAGCTCTTTTTTACAGCATTGTATTTTTCTCCTGTCCATCTGCCTCTTCCCTTGGCTGCTGTTTTTTTTACATAGATCTGCCTTCCTTTCCCCCCCCCCCCCCCCCCCCCCGCCCCCCCCTCGT
>VYXH01011245.1:44362-63104 GCA_013397275.1 Burhinus bistriatus | reverse complement strand
TGGCTGTTGTTTTTTTTACATAGATCTGCCTTCCCTTCCCCCCCCTCTCCCCCCCCGCCTTGTATTACTGAAGGAATCATCCAACAAAAAGAGCAGCCCACACTTGAGTGCTCGAGCAAACAGCCTCAAAGGACCAGCATTTGAATTCTGGGCACAAAGAAGTCATTACTTGGCTGCTCTGTCCATTTGTCATTATATGAAATGCACCCTGACTCCTCTGTAAAAGCTACAAAAAGCCATCTGGTCATATTAGTCTTTCTCTTTCCCGTATCGGTCTCTGGTTGTATATCTTTATTATGTTCTTTTAAGAGAATCACAGCGTAAATGCTTGAGGCAGGTGAAGAAGAATCTATGGGTGTATCTGCCTTTGCAATTTTCCATGGGGGGATTTAATTCATCAAGGAGGTGGAAAAATAATGGTAAAATAACTGCCTCTTGTTGCTCGTCTCAGGCAAAAGCTGAACCTCCCTGAGTCTTGAAGCCCATGAGATGAGATCCTGGCATGGTGTACACACAGCGTGAGGGGAAAATAGGAATTGCAGACTTGCAGAGACTGTTCAAACTTTTTATTCTTGATCTGTTTGCATTAAGCTATGTTGAATATGGCTTTTCCACCACAACGTAGCCGTAAGGGACTGACTCCGTGGAGGAGAACTAGTTGAGAGCCTGTGCATTGAGAGGACCGAGGCTTTGCTCTTTGTGGGCAGGCAGAAGGTGGCTGGGTTTTGCTGTCTTTTCTGTGGTGCCTCAGGATTCATGCGTTTGCTGTCACACGTGGTGTTTTACAACTTAGAAGTGAGCTCCTGAATAAGGCAAGATGCGTCTTGCCCATGTTAACAGCTACCAAGCAGAACTCATTACGAATTTCTATGAAAAATTTATTGCTGCTTTTCTTTTTTTTTTCAAAATGTCTTACAGTCTTTTGCCAGCACTCAAAGAACACAAAAGCTTTAATTGTACAGAACTTGTGAAAATGCTGTTGCCTTTATGTTAAACAGGCGCATCTGCGGACAGGCTTGGGGGTGGAGACCCAGATTAAATAAGATTATTACAGTTATCTTGGGCGTTGATTTGCGAGACAATCCTTTGATAGGATGGGAACGACGCTGTAAAAAGACTTTGCAGGTCACAGTAACTGTGCAATGTGTCACTTAGCACTCCAGCAACATTTGGCAATTTATTTTATACATTTTTTCCCACATTACAGATTGTGGTAAAATGGGAATAAAACCTTTAAAGGTCCCTTTTGTTCATTACTGTTCTGTAAACTGTGCTGCACAGGTACTTCCACTTTTTGCGTATTTTGCATGAACAATTTTCAGCCTGTAGGAATACCTTGTTGGCAGAAGTTGGGTGCTGAAGGGGTTGGCTAAAACTCAACCTGTTGTCCAGGGGACCCAAGGCTGTTACCTTACTACTAGTAAAATACACTTGTGACAGTTCTTTGGCATTGAAGTTGAGCCAGGTTGGCCATATTACTGAGCATTTTTATCTCCCAAAATAGGGCGGACACATATAGATAGCCCTTTAAAAACGGTCTTGGGAACCATGTCTGGAAACTGTTTGAAAGACTGATAAATGGTCTGGGCAAAACCATGCAAGTCATGTTTGGGTGGGTAATTGCATGACGTTGTTTCTGCTCCTGTTGTGAGGGACTGTCCTTCTGGAAAGAGCTCTCAATTGCTCTCCTGACCCCTCTATAGCTACCGCTCTTGGCACAGGATCTGCGTCATTTACCTTTTGATGCATTTACTGTACACTGAACAGTCGCATCTGATGTACGTCTTTACTGGGAGAAAGCTGCCTCTCGTGTTCCCACTAATGGACAGAAGTGGTTCCCCACTACGGGGTTGAAGAGCAGGCTGTTGTAGCCCACATGCTTACAGCTCGGTAATTGCTTTTTTTTCTTCTTTTCTTTTTTTAAGATGAGCAAAAAGAAGGGAAAATGAGAATCTGTATGTTCCAAGCTTGTAGACGATCAGGTAAAGATCCCAGAAAGGACCTGATGCAGGTGGAGGAAGGGGCATGGTAATGGCCAAGGTTGCTCATAGGTGTTGCTGGAGCTTGGTAGAGTGTGAAGGCCAAGTGCTCAGAGACCTTCCCTGTGTCGGCCACCTGGCAGCTGAGATGGTTGTAGCTTGGAGGGAAACACTGGACACAGGGAGCATGGCCTCAAGTGTCTGACAGCTTTGCCTACGAGCTTTGCGTGCTGATTGATGAGGGTCTTGTGTATTATTTATCAAGATGTGTTTAATATACATTTGTATAAGTTACACTTATACGGGCACAAAATAGGTACATCCGTATAATTTTTTTCTCTAATACATTGTATGAGTTTCTTGGTGCTTTACATCTGTCATATTTAAGCTCTGTGAGGAATCGACTTACTTCCTGCTCTTCAGTGCAAAAGCAGTTAAAGGGTAGGAAATTGGAAGTGTATTTCTAAGAAATAATATTACCTCTTGTCTTGACTCTGACTTTTGGGCTGGATTATTACCTGAGATGGAAGAGGAACAACTTGATTGTGACTGTGAAATAACATCCTTATAACATGGTAACCAACTAAGTGTCACTCAGTGGATGACACTTGTGCATGTCATAAAGCCACTACCTGGACCACTTATTTCTTCCTCCTCGTTCCTATTCATGCCTAATTCTGGGGATTTCGTCTTTGAAGACTTCTGTGGGGAACTGAACTTTCTAGTATGCTCTATGTAGAACCAGTCTTTTCCCTTTGGCAAATAATAATTCAAGATAATAGTGTTTCCTGGGCCACCCATTTTTGGATTTTAGGACAGAGACCTGAATTAATTTAGGTTACGAGCATTTGTGTAAGTTCGTCTTTTACCGCGTCTCATGTACAGATGAGGGTTAATGCAGTTAGGGAGATTGCTTCCACAAAACACGTTTCCTCAAAGAGGTACATGCCAAAACTGAGAAGAAAGCCTAAGTCTCTTGATTCATAGGTCCCTTCTTATTCCCCAAAACACGTTTGTTAAAATGAATGACTGTAAATTACTATTTCTCTGAGTCTAAGACAGTGATTTATTATTTTTTTCCCCCGATTAATCTTCCAAATTACTTGCTTCTTTCCTTCCTCTTCTTTTTTCTCACTATCACCTCTGGAGAATTTTCCACATCAAACAAACTTTCTTACTTTAAACAAAGCGTTCAAACTTCCCAACTCCCTCTAGAGCACGCATTTTTCTAAGCGACATATCTGAGATGGACACTATTGAGTGTCCCTGGGTGCCAGATCTTGCAGCATCCCATTGCACTAAGGAGCACCAGCATGGCAGCAAAGATGCTACGCACAAATGACAGAAAACATCTCGGGTCTGGATGCAGACTTGTGGGTGATGAGCCCTGTGGGATCACTCGACTGTTTCTATGGAGCACTGCTCTGATTTCATTTCTCCCACCCTTTGTGCAATCTCGAGGTGCCTGATTTAAAAAAAAAAAAATAAAAAAAATTATATTTAGAGAATACTATAATTATATAGTTTTAATTTTAAATAGTATTAATATTATTTTTTCCAAGCAGTCTGTATCCTATGACACTTCTGTTATCCGTGAAGCTGAAAGCACTGCTGTGCAACAAGCTAAAAACCCTGATTGAGTCTAGCAAAGCACCTAACACCACTTCAGCACCGAGCTTGTAAGCGGTCTTTTTTTCTTTACAGTCACACCAAAGTTTCTAGAAAAATTGTTGAAGCAGCATCTTGCATTGGATGTCTGGATGCAAGGAGAGCTCAGTGGCTTTGGTGAGGAGGTAGTTACCTTGTTGGAAGGTGGCATCTCCTCACAGGAGGTGCTCTGGGGGTGGGAGGGAACCTGGTGGCTCCCAGAGGGACTTGTCCATGTGTTGGCAGCACTTGGCTCTCCCATATGGGTAACCTCTGGTCTCCTCGGTGCTGGACCCATGACTCCCTCCAAGAGCTCTGCTCCGTGGGGTTTGGAGAACCCAGCCCCAAAGCTGAGTCTGTGTTATTCTTCAAGGAAAGACTGAAATACCCAAACCCTACGTGGGCTCCCAGCGAAACAGTGAGCTGTGAGTCTGGGTGTGCAGGCCAAAAGCCCTCGAAGATGCGACAATAGCTGCCTGGGCTTTGAATTTGACAACAAAAGTGTTTTTAATATCTGCAGGCTATGCTGATGCACTTCTCCCACGGTCTGAAATCAATACGTGAAGCTGCTCTGCATATTTATTACTCTAGCTGCTATGTAACCACTTGGGCATCTACTTGCAAGAGTGGTTCACTTCCCCACAAAATATACATGCTTTCAGTGACTGAAGCTTAGGAAAAAATATCCGGCAAAACTTATGGAAGTACCTTTATGAGAAAAGCTGAGTCCACAGAGTCTGTTTAAAGCTATTAGATATTTGTGGTGTTCATTTGTCCTGGGAAAAGCAGAGGAGCATTTTTAAGCTCCAGGAATTTTCCCAAATAACAGACTTTATGCACAGTTTGGCCTAGTTGGGGCATTTACCCCATACAAGTTATTTGGGAAATTCGTGGAGTTTTTTGTTTGTGTGGTGTGTTTGTGTGTTTTGTTGTTTCTTTTTTTTTAAAAAAAAAAAAAAAAAGATAAAGATAGTGATGTGTGGGTAAGAAAAAAAATAAAGTTGTTTGTGAGCTGCATCAGAAAATCTGNATTCTGTGAGTTTTTTTTTTGTGTGGTTTGTTTGTGTGTTTTTTTTTTTTTTTTTTTTTAAAAAAAAAAAAAAAAAAGATAAAGATAGTGATGTGTGGGTAAGAAAAAAAATAAAGTTGTTTGTGAGCTGCATCAGAAAATCTGGTGACAAGAAATAAATATTAAAGTCCTGTAAGCAGATGTGCTTGTTGATGTGTAGGGTCACTGGGACTGGCAGCTGACTAAGGAGAAGCTGCGGTCCCTGGGAGTGCCAAGCTATGGTTTACGCAACCAAGGTCTTGAAAAATATGACAGGGTGAGACTAAAAAAGAATAATGTTGCTACAGTAGAGTTTTCATCATTTAAGGAACAGATACTGTATGTTTGAAGTAAAATTGGGTATTGCTGGTTGGCTTTGGATTAATCCACTTTTACGGCGGTGTTTATACACAGCAGACAGCACCACTCTGTTATTTAACTGGTTGTAAGTGAAATGGAGTAATTCTGCTTCGTTCAGGGGCGTTAAAGCAGATGTGCTCTGGCAGGTAGTCTTTGGAGATGTGGCTGCGTTTTGCTTTTTGACCCGTGCTTGCCGTTCCCCTGTGCCAGGTCCTCCTCCGCTTCCCTCCCTGCATCCTTTGCCTGACTCAGACTTGTTTCCATTGCTCCCACCGCAAAGCTTCTGCTGGCGGAGAACAGACAAGATGCCCCTCAACGGTTTATACAGAGAGTAAAATCCTCCCTTGAGTTTCCTGCTTGGCTCTGCCCTGCCGGCTGCTGAAATGGCCCTTTATGTGCAGCGAAGCAGTTTGCAGCCCCGGGAAGTGGCCAAGGTGCCAGGTCCTGCACCTGGATCACAACAACCCCATGAACGCTACAGGCTTGCGGAAGAGCGGCTGGAAAGCTGCCTGGCAGAAAAGGACCTGGGGGTGTTGGTCGACAGTCGGCTGAATATGAGCCAGCAGTGTGCCCAGGTGGCCAAGAAGGCCAACAGTATCCTGGCCTGTATCAGGAATAGTGTGGCCAGCAGGACTAGGGAAGTCATCGTCCCCCTGTACTTGGCACTGATGAGGCCCCACCTCAAATACTATGTTCAGTTTTGGGCCCCTCACTCAAAGACATGGAGGTGCTGGAGCGTGTCCAGAGAAGGGCAAGGAAGCTGGTGAAGGGCCTAGAGAACAAGTCTTCTGAGGAGCGGCTGAGGGAACTGGGGTTGTTCAGCCTGGAGAAAAGGAGGCTGAGGGGAGACCTTCTCGCTCTCTACAACTACCTGAGAGGAGGGTGTAGAGAGGTGGGGGTCGATCTCTTCTCCCAAGGAACAAGTGATAGAACAAGAGGAAATGGCCTCAAGTTGCACCAGGGGAGGTTTAGATGGGATGTTAGGAAAAATTTCTTCACCAAAAGGGTCATCAAACATTGGAAGAGGCTGCCCAGGGAAGTCCTAGAATCACCATCCCTGGAGGTATTTAGAAGTCGGGTAGACGTGGTGCTGAGGGATGTGGTTTTGGCAGTGTGAGGTTGGTGGTTGGACTTGATGATCTTAAAGGTCCCCTCCAACCTAGACAATTCTATGATTCTGTGAAGTGACCTTTCATGGTCTGTTCCAGCTTTCCAGATTAATCTCAGTCTGTGGGCAGGACAAGTGAATGATCCTGTCTGGGTTCATTAAGGCTCAACTACTCTTTAATCTTGCACTGTAAAATCCAAAGGCTCTGATTGGGATTATAGGAAAGACATACCAAAAGTTTTCTCTGGGCTCTGCTGGACCAAAGACCTCAGAGAAGATAGCTAAAAGTCTGTTCTTTTGCCTCTGCAGCACTGTCTCGGTTTGCTGCTCCTCTGTCTGCTCTTCCTTGAGTACCTCGCCCCGCTCAAAAGCTTCTCATTCCCTAAACTTACTGCATAATAAAAGAAAACATTTTGTAAAATGCTTTCTGAATTTCCAAACCTTTTATCTTGCACTCGGGCGAGCTGTTAAACCCATTCCGATGAGTGGAAACTGTGAAAGCAGGCATTATGCATGCCAACAAAAAATAGGACGCACTTCAAAGAGGAAGGGAATTTACCTTCAGACTCCAGGGGAATTCCACTGGAAGTTGGAATATTATTAGATACTTCAAGTTTCCTTCACCAGGAAGTGCCTACCGAAATGCTCAGTGGACTGAATCACTTACTGTTGTACTGGACCATGAGATCCTAGAGAAATTCTCCAAGGATGATTAATGACCAAGGGCAGGACCTGGCACTTGGCCTTCATACCATTGGCCTCGGCCCGTCGGTCCAGCCTGTCCAGATCCCTCTGAAAGCACTTGCCTTCACCCCATCTCCAGGTGCCATCAGACAAGATCAGCTGCCTCAGGGCTGCCAGGTCTGTCGCTGTCTGATGGAAGTATTGCTCCTTCTTCCACGTGATGCAGAAGGAGAGCGAGTCCTGCGGCAGTTTTCCTGCCTCAGTGCCCCTAAGTTTCCAAATCAACAAGCAGGGCCGCATTATCCTCCCAGCAAGGGGAGAAGACAGGCAGGAGCAAATCAACTTTTCAAACATCAGTGGAACAGACTTAATTTCTTGAGACAGCTAAACCATTTGAAAACTTAGAGAATTTATTTTTTTAAGAGATCCCTTCCCTCAACTCGATATTTTTGATTGGAGATAACCCCTGATGGCAGAGGGACTATTCATGTTTCACAGTTAAACAAGGGGTTAAATCACCTGCTGAAAGCGAGCAAGTGCTGATTTTTCAGCATTCCATTTGGCAATATCTAGGCAAAAAAAAAATTCTTGCAGTTCACTTCAGTGACCCTCTTGACTAACGGCAGTGGCTACCTGTGACCACATACATGGTGTCTTCTTCCTTTCTTGGGGCTGGACTGGGACTAGTCCAGTACCCATAAAGTCGCTGGAAAGATGCTTTTGTAGAAATCATGTTCATGTGTTCTCACATGTTGCTCACAGTAAGTTGGTATTGTTAATTTACAGAAACCGTGGTGAGGGTGAAAGGGATGTTTTTGGTTGTGGAGGGACAAGTTATTTGATCTCCAACTACTGAAAGTGAGGAAACAAAAGCCAGCAAGTGTCCTAGCTGCAAACAGCAATAATCTGAAGGAAGTTCAGGGCTGTGACCAGCTGTTACAGTCACATGAGGTACTAGGGGACGCACGGATGAAAATCCAGCTCAAAAATTGCTGAATTCAGTTTCCTTGATAAAGAATGGAAAGGGTGTTAGTAGTAATGCAGAGAAAGTAAGCAATGGTTACTTTAGTCTGCAGCTTCTTGTCTAAGCCTCCCTTTAGAGAGCTTTAAGAGAGATTATGCTTTTAAGTGGAGGTCTGTCTTTGGGGCATCTTTTTCCCCAAGTTCTTAGTCAATCCTGTCTTAGTGAAGTATTGCTAAAGATAAAACACTTTACAGAGGAGCAAAGATTTCCATTTAAGAGCTGGTGAATCCTGTTTGGTAGGTAGGTAATCTTCACTAAAGCTTTCTGAAACCAACAGGAGCGTTTAAGCTGGTTACTTACAAGAAGCCACGTAAAGAGTTGTCTTGAAGCAGACAAATCAATAGCTATCGAGAATCTTAATACTGAAGGAAATCCCAGTACTCCTCTCCGTTTACCAAAGCTGGCTCCTCTCCTCCCAGCAGGACCTTCTCCAGCACTGGAAGTTCAACGTCTCATGGTGTGAGCTGGGAGACTTGGAGAGCACAAGAGGTTGGGTGGGGCTGGTAGTAGTCCTTGGGTGGCCGTAAATCCAGCAGCAACCGCAGCAGTTCCTCTGCCATGAAGAGCCAAGCCGTGGCCAGCAAGCACAGCATTTTCTGATGCGTTGCAGTCTTTGAGAGTCTTTGGAATCCTTTGATGATTCCCTGGGGTCTGCGAGGCAGTTTGTGAAATATTGGGCAGGCAGAAGCGTTGCCCGCTTGGATTTTGTTATCCCGTTAAAACGAGCCCGGGGACACGTACATGTGTGCTATCTGGGTGAGGCTTGACAACTTCATCTCACGGCGGCTGTAAGGACAGAGGAACCTGAAAGGTTTAATCCCCTTCACGCTGTGGTGTTGTGTCCTTTGCTTTCTGCTGGCCTAATTGCCGCTCAGTTGTGTAAGTGATCCGGGTGAGCTGCGATAAAAGCTAAAATTTGAGAACGAAGGGAGAAGTGTGTTTGCTCAGATCAGGCGCATTATATTGTCTGTTCTCTCCATAACTCCCTGAAAGGATGAAACCCACAAGGCTGCCATGCTTCGATAGGTTTAAAATTAGCTGCTGTCATCTCTTTCTCCTGTTCAACTTCTCTGTGAATTTATCTCACCAGCCTCTGCTCCCTGAACAGAAAGTCCATTTAATCCATACGCAGCACATTTCTAATCACTCCTTTTTTTTTTTTTGGCAGGGAGTTCTTGGAACTTCCTTAAAGTTAGCATTCAAGCTATTTATTTCATTTCCTGGGGCGTTGATTTAATTTCATCAGAATTTCTCAGGAGTCAAAATCTTGTTTTACATAAATCCAAAGAACCTTACACTACTTTTATGTCTTACAGCTCTCTTTTCCAATGTAATTAATTCTTAAAGAGTTCATAACTTAAGAGCCAATAAAGAAGCCATTGTCCTTTCTTTTTAATTATTATTATTGGAGAAGTATCTCTTGTCTGTCTGAGACTGGTAAGGAAGTAGCTACAGCTCTGCCAGATAAGCGATTTCCCAGTTCAGTATTAATTTTTCCACTTAAATAACTTAAACAATTTCTCAAATTAATAGTGAGTACTGGCATCAAATGACCTTGCTGAATTCTACAAAACCATCTTTTCTATTCAGATAAGAGGGTACCAGGCAGTCACTCCACAAGTCGCAGCTGTACCTCCTGTGACTTCGCATCAAATGTTCAGGTTTGTACTACTATAAGAAAACAAGGACTGGAGGGATCCAGCCTTCATTGTGGGGCGTTTCCCAACCCTACAGTATTCCTAAAATTGCACAGATGTGCAGTACTTCTGCAAAGTTTGGAGTTTGTTTTGTTTTCCTTCCCCCTCCCGCCCCCGCAAGATGTTTAACTCCTTGGGATAGTTTTAAATTTTGCATTTGGAGAGGGATGGAGAAGGCTTCCTTCAGAGCTTTCCTAATGGCTTGGGTAACTCTTCTGTTTCTGCTTCTACATGCTGCCAAAATTCTGCTAAAGTAGAAACTTTTTAAAAGAAACGTAGGTATCTGAAGAGGTTCCTTTGGTGTCGGTTTTCTGTTGGTTTTGTTTGTATTTTTGGTTTTTAATTTTTTTTTTAAACTATGTTAAAGATCATGCTTAGTTTAAACTGCTGTCTTGTAAAAGATACTCGGACATGAGGATGATGCTCATCCTTATGGAATGACTGTTAAAAAATCTTAGTTTTCCAGTTTACCATTGATAGTGCACTTAAACCGTTTGGCATGAAAGACTTCTGTTAAATATAATATAAAAAAGTACATATTTGAACAACCAAAAGTTTTATGTGCATATGCTTCTGAACGTAAAAAGGAATAATGTAGAAGTTGAAGCAAGTCAGAAGTTATAAAAGCTGTGTTTCAGAAACTGGATAATCATAGAATCATAGAATGGTTTAGCTTGGAAGGGACTTTAAAGATCATCTAGTTCCAGCCCCCCTATAAGCACAATATAAGCACATTTAGATTTTTATGGGCAGCAATGTCATCTTTTTTGACATTTGAGACTTGTCCTATGGTAACAGCAGAAAAATCCCATGAGCTTTCATTAGTATGAGATAAATCCAACAAAATGTTGTAAATGAAGGGAAACGTCTCTCTTCCCAGATCACATGCATGTGTTATCCTCTGCAAGTTTCATCGGTATAAAGTAATTGTCAACATCTTTTAAAAGTATCTAAAATGCAGGCAAATTTGTTCTCTGTTGTGGTAAAAATAAAATGTGATAATGTATCCATCCACTTTTCTCCCTTTTAAACCCTTTTGTCTAGACAGACTGTGTGCAAGCCTTTTTGTGCACCGTTAAGCTTTCATGTGGAAAAATGGAAGATATTTGAAGGTTTGGCTCATGGTGAGCCAACTAAAAGATAAAGATTTGCAGACTTTTTAAATTTCTATGTATTTTTAAGATGCTTAGCTGAGTATCAGAAATAGGAAACCTTCTGCTGGATGGATGTCTCACTGGATAAGTCTCTTACTGCATTTGTAAAGAGAAGGAAATGCATGTCATTATGTGCAACTCATACCTGGTGGGACAACATGAGGGGTCGTCTTTTTCTATTTTCTGTATTATATTTGCTATTTTCTTCCAGCTTCTAACTTATTCTAATATAAAGTGGAATCAAGCCCATGCAATCCTGCCAGTATAAAGAACTAACAACTTGATTCATGAGATTAATTTAATCTGAAGGTCATGGTGATTATGGCTATTTTTTGTGGGTTTCTAGCCAAGAAAAAGTGACCAGTTGGCAAAATCCCACCTCAAATGATTTTCTAGATTCATTAGGTTACATGTTGTGTCTGTTCTTACTGAGAAATCAAGTAGATTGGGTAGAGTCATCTTTGCAGCTGTTCCTGGGAACTCTTAGAAAGGCTGATGGTGCTAGATAGGTGCTGAAGTATCACCGAAATCTGCGCTTAATGTGGTGCAAGTCGTTACGTGGTCCTTGCAAAAGCAGCTGTGTGTCCGTCTGCTCCAGGTGGATTGCTGAATAGATGGCAGAGCAGCAGATGGAGAGGAATGTCTGAAATTTTGGGGTAGTTCAGATAACTTTCTGCCTGCTGAAGGTATCCAAGGATACATTAATAAATTCTAAGATGAATTCTGCCTAGAGGAGCTGGTGATGGGCAGAGGTTCACCTTTCCAAAGAGCCACGGGAGCGAGGGTGTGCCAGTGTCGGGTGTTACCGGTGTTACCCTTGCTGTGGAACCAACTTCCAGAGCTAATTGGGCCAAATGCCGGATAGAAATAACAAAACAGCGTTTCCCTGCTATTGCCAGCTCATGAGTTCCATTGCCTGCTGCCGCCACCGCTGTTTGGCCAGATTCTAGGATAATTCATTAGCGAAACGACTGACGGTAATTGGCGTGCTCTGAACCGCAGCGTGCAGCCTGTCGTCGTTACAGCAGCTCCACCAATGGCCTCGTCGACCTGCGACTGCGTTTCTCCGCAGCCACCGATGCTGCCCTATTTTTGCCTGCCTCAAAGTGCAGAATAGATGATGATCGGATGGTGCTGATCCGAGGAGCGAGGCAGATCCATGCAGGGAAGAAATACATGGTGGTGCCAAATCTTGACTTGCAGTACCTGGCATTGGGCATTCTCCCTTGCCAAGCGTGGAGTCACGGTATTCCTGGGTTGGCTTGATGGGAGACCGGTCTGCAGGAGACATCACCAGAGAAGGGTCTCTCCAACCTCTAGCTCAGTAATGAGGATCAGTGTAGGAAAGAGGGGGTGATGGTGCTCTCTCTCGCTCTCACCCTCTTCTTAATGAGACTGGAATCAAATGTGTGAAATAAATAGTCTGTATTTAATTGCTATTTTGCTGAGATCCAGACCAAACAGGAGTCATCAAAAATCTGTGCAAATTCAGCTCTCGTCTTTCACTGCTAAGAACAAAGTATTTGGAATGGGATAGAGAGTCATGTCATCTGTCCTCTTCCAAAATTAATTATACAGAATGTGTTTTTCCTCTAGTAGACTGAGGCTTTAATTGTGCTGTGTGGAGGCCTGACATTTCCCCTTTTCCAGGGATTTTGCAGAAGTGATTTCTGCAGGAAGAAAGCAGGCTTGTGGCGCAGAACAGGAGATTCAGACAATGCGGCGTCACACGCGTCCCCTTCCTTCTCTTCATCCCTGCCTGGAAGAGAGGATGAGGATGCAGTGAGGGTGTTGACATAGTGACAGTGCCAAAAATAGGCGAAAAAGGGGGAAAATGTCTGCAGTGCTTGGCTGACGTGGAGGGAAGGGAGAGCAACCACTGCAGAGGTGCTGGGTGACATGGGTGTCTCTGGCTGTGCATGGCAGAAAGTTTGGCAGGCTTGTGTGCGGCAGATCTGCCCGTCCCATGGGAAGAGGTGGCTTGCAGCTCTGGAAGCCCGAAGCACCGTTTGGTAGGAAGGCAGCTGAGGGGTGTCCTCAGCCCCAGGTCCTCCCAGTGTCTTTTTGGGGAGAACAACTCTCTGGCACACACCTGCAGATGTGTTTGTGCATGGGGGAACACCCCTTGCTGCTGCTTCTGGGTGGGTGCCAGTAGGACTCTTGGTATTTTAAGTTTTTTAATTAACTTCTGGCTCTTCTTCTTTGCAATGAGGACTGAAGGACTCGGATTTATCAGGCTTGAAAATATGCCTCTAATGGCTATTTCACCTTGCCGTTAAGAGTTGCAGTAGGATCACAAGAACCAGCAGACTGATGGCCTGTTGGCAACTGGTGGGATCTAAGCCATCAGTGACAATTATCTAGTATTTTTCCAGTTATAAACCTGTGGGAAACCCCAACATTTGGCTGCAATCTCTTCACCAATCCTTAAAAGTCAAAATTTATGGAAAGATAGTCTGATTTATATTTTAATTTTTAAAATGAAAACATACCTCTAGGTTTGTTTCATTCTAATGCATGAAATGCAATACAATATTAATTACTTCTTCAATTTTAAAATGCAATATTTAAAATAAATAATTCCTCTGTCTTGGCGCCTCGCAAAAAGCACAAGCTTTTCATTTCTACTAAGAAAAAAATGAGTTAGCACTACTAAAAGTTCTTAAAAGTAAAATTATTTCAGGGTCCGTCCTTCTTCTTTCAAAGCGGGAATTTTGAAAACACAAGTGCAGATGATTGGGTATCCCAATGAGTGGTGCAAAGGGAAAACATGCCACTTTAGGAATCCTCCTGCCATCTCCCATGCTTGTAGATTTTGTTTTAAAGCACATGTCCACAAAACCTAAAAACCAACAAACATTATTCATAAGTCAGCTGATTTCACATTCCTAAGAACCAGAACTCAAGTTCTGTACAATGATAAATTATGATTATTGCAACACCTGCATTTCTTTAAACTCAATAACCTGCACTCAGTTATCCAATGACACTGCAGGCAGGCTGAATAACGCAGTCCCATCTTTCTTTTAATGTTGGAAGTCTTTTGAAATGGACTGATTCTTATCTTCTGCTATAGTCATTAAGGTGTCATTTAAAACCCACGCAGCCTTTATGACACAGCTTTATGCCTCCTGAAGGACTAAACTATGAAGAGATAAATGTGTTCCTTAAGTTTTTAGCAATGAATTCCATATCAAAGGAAAGCAGCAGATTGGCATCTTTTAGACTAAAACCCTTCATTAGCTTTTATTTGGACAAAGCTCATCTTGGGTCAGAGAACATTTGGTATTATTTGCATCACAAGGATCTGTCTGTGTTGCTGCTAGAGACTTGACCCTACTTCTTTTTGTTTTTTCACTTTCTCACGCCAACAGTGTCAACATGAAGTTAAAACGGGATCATGGAAGCGTGCTGTTTTTTCCCCTAGTATTCTGTGTGAATTTCCAATTTTAGAGTTCTCTATTTTTGTCTCTCCATACGCTTTCTCATCAGCTGGAGATGAGCAGTCTCTTGGTTATTGGTAAAATGGAGAGCATCTGTCAGAGTCAGAAGTCCAATCAACACTTATCGCCCATCCGGGAACACAGGTTTCTCTTAGTAATAAATGTTCGGTCCAGTAGTAAACATCTTCATACTGGGACTTCATTTATGATCCTATAGGTAACTCAAAAGCACTTCTGTGCTAATAGGAAGGGTTAGTTATTGATGTTATAATGGGGCGCAAAGACCTCAGCCGGTTCACTTTGCGGTTTTGTGAAGCAGTGATCCTGAGCGTATCTATCGTTTTATCTAGGGCTGAATTCACCTGCAGCCCGCTACGTAAATGATGCCACAACAGATTTCCTTCTGCGCTACAGGAGCGAGGATAATAACCTGCAATTAGAATTGGCTGAAAAATGCCATTTGTTTCTTCGGTTCTGTTCTTCCATGGAAAATGTTGAAAGCTTTTGTTTTCTTGTAAATTTTCCTGTGGGTAGGGTAAGGTTTTGTGATAAGAAACTCAAACAAAGGAATACAGTAAAAACCTCACCATTCACTGCCTGGCTGGGTTTAAACAAAACAAGACCCTTCAGCTTTTCTGCTATGTTCACCGCAGGACTGCGTTCTGCATGCATGACTGTAGGAGATGAAAGCCAGGTTATTATTATTATTATTGTTTTCTTTTAGTTTAGAGAAGATTTTACTGAGAAGTTTTTACAGATAGAGAAACCAAAACCTGGTTTGCTTCTTGCCTTGAAAATAACATTTGAAACAAAAGCAGATCCAAACCTGAAAAGTTTCTCTTCTACCTGTGTTGGGGGTGGAGGTAGGGCTTTTGGTACATTTCCAGTATAGGAAATGAGGATACCCCATAATGCAGAATTTTTTCCCAGAATGTTTTTCTTCAAAAGCCATATTTTCACTCAAAATACAGTTGGATGGCAAAACCCTACCTCCTTAAATCCCTTGCTTCTCTATAGTGTTCCAGTAAGCGATGCCAGTAAGGGTGTTTTGCCAGGAGCCTGCAGCATGATGGAGTCAGCTCACGTGGCCATCTGTCCCCTGATGTGTCACCCCACCGACCAGCAGGGTCTCCTCTTGACCCACGTGGGTTCCTCCACCCATACACAGCAGCAGCTCAGCCTGGTCCTGGGCCGCTGAGCGCACGTAGCCCCATTTAAAGAGCTTGAACAGGGTATGGGTGAGCGTTACAGGCACATCAAGTGTTTCCAGCTGAACCCATCGACATAATAATTATATAGAGCCAATAGACTCTAGTTTAATACACTACTAATATGATACTTGCAGAAGCAGGTTTCTACTTTTCACCTCCCTACTATATTGCCTAAAAGGCATATTTGACTAAAAGGGAGGTGAGGTTGCGGGGAAAACAGTGGTTATTTTCTTTGGGGAGAGGAAAAAAGTGGTATTTTCTTTCATTCACTTATTTTTTTTTTTAGAGAAAAATGCACAATGTAGAAATGCTTGAATTCCTTCTCATTTAAGGAAATCCTGTGGGAATGCATAGGCCAGGATATACCTGACCATTCAAAATATACATGGTTTCCAGCAAGATGCCTGAAAGAAACATCGCAGCTGGGTTTTCATTTCACAGATGTCGAGTGTCCTGTGAATCCTACTGGGAACATGGAGTGCTTCTAGGTGTGATCATTTGGAAGAGATTGTAATGCTTCAGTTTTTTGTTACAAGTCAGTAATGTCCAGTCCCAGCATGTCCTTTAGCAATAACATTACTCAAGACATAAAGAAAGGAGAGTAGGGCCATGTGTGGATGAGGGTCATCAAATTCGGTCCTGCGCTCCAGCTCATGGCCCTGCAGGATGGTCAAAGGGGTACAGGGATGAAGATCATAGCACCATATCATAGAATGGTTAGAGTTGGAAGGAACCTTAAAGATCATCTCGTTCCAACCCCCTTGCCATGGGCAGGGACACCTCCCACTAGACCAGGTTGCTCCAAGCCCCGTCCAACCTGGCCTTGAACACCTCCAGGGATGGGGCAGCCACAGCTTCTCTGGGCAACCTGGGCCAGTGTCTCACCACCCTCACAGTCAAGAATTTCTTCCTAATATCTCATCTAAATCTCCCCTCTTTCAGTTTAAAACTGTTACCCCTTGTCCTATGGCTCCACTCCCTGATCAAAAGTCCCTTCCCAGCTTTCTTGTAGGCCCCCTTTAGGGACTGGTAGGGGGCTCTAAGGTCTCCCTGGAGCTTTCTCTTCTCCAGGCTGAACAACCCCAATTCTCTCAGCCTGTCCTCACAGCAGAGGGGCTCCAGCCCTCGGATCATCTTTGTGGCCTCCTCTGGACTTGCTCCAACAGGTCCATGTCCTTCTGATGTTGGGGGCCGCAGAGCTGGAGGCAGCACTGCAGGTGGGGTGTCCCCAGAGCGCAGCAGAGGGGCAGAATCCCCTCCCTCGCCCTGCTGCCCACGCTGCTGGGGATGCAGCCCAGGATGCAGGTGGTTTTCTGGGCTGTAAGCGCACATTGCCGGCTTGTGTTGAGCTTCTCATCCACAAACACTTCCAAGTCCTTCTCCAAAAGGCTGCTCTCAATCCAATACCTCCAGCTCCCAACTTTGGGAACAAGTGCAGCTCTGCGTGCCTGCCTCGCACCCTTGGGGACCAAGAAGGCAGCTCCTGCATTCATACAGTGCCTTGGTTAAGGATCATTGTGAGAAGGAGGGAACCAGTGGAAGGATGTGGGCTCTTGAGGAGCCCCAGGGGACGGCAGCCCCAGCAGTCTCATCTTTGGCGGGACAGAGGTGGAGGCCCCTCTGTGGTTTGGGAAAACCTCCTTTTCTTTTGAAGGCCAAGAGAAAAAAAGGAGTGTCTGAGAGAGTTGAGCTATTGAGACAATTACTTACCTACATGTACAATAAAACCACAGAAAGCTATTTGTGTAAGCTTAGCAGCTATTCATTCCTGATCATGCTCAAATTATAAATGAATAAGATAATGAGGGCTATTAAAATAATTTTTCATCAAGGTTAATAGATGAATAAGACAATTTAATGTTGGCACATACATCTCCAGGATTAATTCTGCAGGGTGCTAAGCAAGCTGTCCTCTTCCCAAAGATGGCTTTAAGGATGCTCAGTATCTATAGAGGCTCTTGGAAAACCCAGCATTAGCCTGTCTCAGTTTGAAATCTTCATGAAAGCATCATGTTCCTGAAATATTTAAGTTATTTAAATAAGTGCAGGGACACATTCCTACTCTGTGTCCTACTTAATGCGGCATTAGTGGATTGGTCACCTCATGCTGCATGAATAATGAAAATACAGATTCAGCAATGTTTACAAGAATAAAAGCAGAGCATTAAGTTCTGCTATTTGTCCCTTCTGTTATTTGTGAGTGCTCCCACAGCCACCGGGTGTTCTTGGTGATGCTTTTGAGCCCTGCATGACCTGCATGTTGAAAATGTATTTTCCAGAATGGAAATATGTATTTACCTGTGTTTGGAGAGTTGTTATTTTTCAGGTTAAAAATATTTTAAGTGATGCAGCTAGGGAGCTGGTCTAATTCCATGTACTTTGGCAGCTGTCTGTGCTTCAGAAACAGTGAGAGAAGTTGTCTGGAAACATAACATAGGCTGGAAGTCCTTTGTCCAACCTGTTTGGCAAACACCTCAGGCTTCATTCTGTGTTGATGAGGAGCCGGCTATGAATTAGCCGCAGCCAGAGGAGAGGTGATGCACGCAGGGAGGACTTGTCTGTAACGCTCTCATTCAAATTGCTCTGTCGGGTTCCCAGCATTGCTCTTTCTTGGAGCAAGTGAAGTCCAGCATAGGGAAAGCGGCACAATCTGTTGCATAGAACTTGAGTGAAACTTGGACTATACTTACAGAAGTTCCAGCAATTCTTTGCAAATCGTTCCCACCAGGGTTTTCTTCTTAGTTCTTGATCACCTTAATAGAACTGGGCTTCTCGCTACAAACTTGAGCCCTTTTTGATCATAATTTTTTGCCTATGTTTCTGGGAAAAGCTTGAAAAGGTACTGTTATGGTTTGAGAAACCCACAACAATTTATTGTCGTTTAGACAATTATTTTATCACCCCATGACCCCTCCCCACCCGGGAAGGGGAATTGGGGAAAAAAACAAGGAAATCTGAGGGTTGAAATATAAACAGATTTAATAGACTAACACTAGATAATTAACATTAATGACACTAAAGAACCAATATAAAATACCCAAGGTTTATACTCAGCCCATCTTATCCGTAGGAAGCCGTGCACTCCCAGCAGGGGACAGCCAATGTGGCACACTGCGAGCGCTACGGCTTCGGGAAGAAGGGAAAGGCTCCGGCACCGGCGTTGAGTAGTTCTCTGGATGGCAGCCATCATAGAAGGGAAAAACTCCTCATCAAACATTGTCATTTCTATTGCCTGTGCCGTTGATGGTCTGAAATAACCCTGTTGGCCAGCTTGGGTCAAGTGCCTGGGTCTCGCTCCTCCTCATCCCTGCACCTGGTGAGCTCGAAAACACTGAGACCTTGAAACCCCCACACCATAGCTGGCTGTAAAATAAATATTTTCACCAA
>VYXH01011245.1:19320-44329 GCA_013397275.1 Burhinus bistriatus | reverse complement strand
TGTTATGGTTTGAGAAACCCACAACAATTTATTGTCGTTTAGACAATTATTTTATCACCCCATGACCCCTCCCCACCCGGGAAGGGGAATTGGGGAAAAAAACAAGGAAATCTGAGGGTTGAAATATAAACAGATTTAATAGACTAACACTAGATAATTAACATTAATGACACTAAAGAACCAATATAAAATACCCAAGGTTTATACTCAGCCCATCTTATCCGTAGGAAGCCGTGCACTCCCAGCAGGGGACAGCCAATGTGGCACACTGCGAGCGCTACGGCTTCGGGAAGAAGGGAAAGGCTCCGGCACCGGCGTTGAGTAGTTCTCTGGATGGCAGCCATCATAGAAGGGAAAAACTCCTCATCAAACATTGTCATTTCTATTGCCTGTGCCGTTGATGGTCTGAAATAACCCTGTTGGCCAGCTTGGGTCAAGTGCCTGGGTCTCGCTCCTCCTCATCCCTGCACCTGGTGAGCTCGAAAACACTGAGACCTTGAAACCCCCACACCATAGCTGGCTGTAAAATAAATATTTTCACCAATTCAGCCACTAGAGTCTTGTAAAAGTGCAGTTTTCCCAAGCATTAGAGGAGAAATTAGTCCCGTGTCACTCAAACCAGGACAGGTACAAAAAAAAACATTGGAAACCACAGGACTTACAAGAAATAAAGGGCATATTTTTGACAGATGGGTGGTTCAGTGATGCAGAACTCCTTTTTAGTGGCTCCCCAAATACCTGGGGGGGGGTCTGAACTGCTCTGCTGCAGTGCTGTTTCCATGACCAACGCTCGTGGCTTTTCTCCAGCAACAAGCAACTCTGCTGCTCAGTGAAAGGGCACAGTGGTTTGTGACACTTGATCAGACAGATTAGGCAGCAGACAGCCTGGAGACAAAAAAAATCACTTGATTTCTAAGCATGGAAGATAAAGAGACTTCAATTCCCAGAACAAATTTACTAGTCGTCTATTATGCCTGGCTATATGTCCTGAACTTCCACTAACGTGTCGGCTAGACAGATTAACCCCTGTGCTTTTGGGAGCAAGAGGGCGGGCAAGTCCAAGTATAAAGCTGAGAGAAGATACCAAAATAGCCCAGAAGGCACAAACATTAGTCACAAACCCTATTCCCAGTATGGAAGTGCCCAGAAAGTGCCCTGCATGAGCAGAGGCAGCCCTGAAGACAAGCAGGGAGGGAGCTGCTGAGCCTGGATGACTCCCACTGCGTAAATGATTTCTAGATTGCATTTACATATAGGCACCTAAAGCCGGCCTAAATCCTCCTGTAGGCTCCCAAGCCCCAGCTCAGATCTAGTTTGGAGTGTGATTTGTAGTAAGTAATTAAGCACTTCAAATAGGTGGCTCCCCTAAGTGGCTTGAAAACTGGCTGAACTTAATGCTCTTCCTGGATGGATTTGCTTCATAATGGAGAAATCTTTTATTCGTTGCTTAAGATGTGAAAATATCCACAAGTGCTGTGCTTTGCTGCCAGGCTGACGGCTACCACCTCCCTGGAAGTGAAAAGCCGAATCATTCAAGAAACTGCTGTGTTGAAGTCCACTCCAAAGCCTCATCAATTAAAAACAAAACCTGGAAATAGCTCTAGCCCCTGAGGATTTTTTTCACTTACAAAAACTCACGTTCACTTCCTAATTCCTCTGAACACAAACAGCCACTTATCCAAGAAACTTGGTTTGATTGCTGCCCTCAGCACATCCAACTGTGCTTCTTGCTACGGTGGTAAATCGAGTAGAAGTGAAGAAATGGGGGTTGAGAAGAGGAACCGTTGTCATGGTTGGGTGTTGGAAGGTCTCTTAACTCCCAAATACATATTTGGTTTTAATGTTTTGTAGTGTTTGCTTACAGCTGAACCTGCTTTCATGTATGTATCCGGCACCACCGGGGTATGAAATGGCAGCACATTTAAAGCAAGAGGAGCAGCGCTTTGATTTAACTCCAACTGTGCAAGCGGAGACTTAAGTGAAGCGCTGCTGCTCAGCTCCCGGCTGAGAGGAAGGCGGCTGTAGGAAATAACAACACGTTTCTAAATCCTTGCCTGTTGGCTGACAGAAGGAGCAAAGCAGAATTAGCTGCGTTGGATCACAGGACTAACAAGTACTAATTTCTGCACAGTTAAGCGTGCAATGAACTAAAATGAAGCGGGGTCATAGAAAGGAGTTTGGTGTCCCTTTGTGGTTTCACGCATGACAAGAACTTAAGTTACTCAAACAATTACAGAAATAAAATTAGATAAGTGACTGGTGAACCTCCTCCAGCCCTGTTTCTGGCAGCTTTAATTTTTAATTATTTTTTTTTTAGATTAAAATGTTTTAGAATTAAAATGCATGAGCACCTTGGGAAAGAACTGTGTTTTATTCTTGTAGAGCAAACACCTTTCCCACGAGGGAAGATCAGAGCAATGCACCGCCAAAGCTGGTGAGGCCAGTGGGAGAGTGAAGCCACCCTTGTCCTGCAGCTCCTGGGTACCACCTGGTGTGAGGGAGGATTCAGCATCTGATGAGTAAGTGAAAAGACATTACTACTGGTCTGGATCATCCATTATAAACCCAGTGGTGATTCTTGCGTTTGCCACAAGAATAATCAACCCTGTTTCAATGTTAATTTTATTCCTGATGGGACTGGCTATGATTCTGTGAGCTGCCTTAGAACGTGATGGATACGATTGCTCTTATTCCGGTGACTAAGCATCAAGGGTTGTGTTGGAGGACAGATAAGAGGTTGTCAAATGCTACATTTCTTCCATGACTTCCAACGAGAAGATTTCCTTCCAAGCCACACTCTCTGCTTCTGGCTCGAGCTTTTGTGGCTGACAACCACGTTTCTTTGTGTTGGTGCTGGCGGTGGGCACGGTTGTTATTATTAATGAAAGGGAGCAGTGTTTTAGTCATTCCTTGATCGATTGTCCGCCCGGTTTGAATGTCCCAGCATCGGTAGGCTGTGCCAAGGGATCTTTCTGCAGTGGCTATTGGGCAAACCAGGGATGAGGGCGGCGCGGGCACAGTGCTGAGCACAGCTTCACACCTCCGCGAGCACGTGGAGATGCTGGCTGTAGCCATGGGGTCTGGGCGGGTTGCGCTGCGCCCTGTGGTACTGGTGGGGGCCGGTGGCAGGTAGGGAAGAGCCACCATAGGTGTAAGATGGCTGAGGGAGGTTTGAGTAAGCAGCACAGGGCAGGCCATGGGCAATGTCCACTTCCCCTGAATTAGGGCAATTGGTCTGACCGTGTCCTAACGTGAGAATTTGGATCGACTCTGCTCCAGCCAACCGTGACCATGCAACATCAACTACTCCAGTGTTGCTGTGCCAGAAAACAGCCTTGGTGGCAGCACTTGGTCTCCGTGAACATGTTTTCTGTGATAATTAATCATGCTTATAAAACATAATTGCCCTTTGGACTTTGGCTCTGTCATGCTTCCTTTTCCCTACTGTTTTTTTTTGGTTGGTTGGTTGGNCGCGAGCACGTGGAGATGCTGGCTGTAGCCATGGGGTCTGGGCGGGTTGCGCTGCGCCCTGTGGTACTGGTGGGGGCCGGTGGCAGGTAGGGAAGAGCCACCATAGGTGTAAGATGGCTGAGGGAGGTTTGAGTAAGCAGCACAGGGCAGGCCATGGGCAATGTCCACTTCCCCTGAATTAGGGCAATTGGTCTGACCGTGTCCTAACGTGAGAATTTGGATCGACTCTGCTCCAGCCAACCGTGACCATGCAACATCAACTACTCCAGTGTTGCTGTGCCAGAAAACAGCCTTGGTGGCAGCACTTGGTCTCCGTGAACATGTTTTCTGTGATAATTAATCATGCTTATAAAACATAATTGCCCTTTGGACTTTGGCTCTGTCATGCTTCCTTTTCCCTATTGTTTTTTTTTGGTTGGTTGGTTGGTTTTTTTTTTTTAATATAATTAATTTTGTGCAGGACATTCCTGGCTTAGTTTGACAAGCACAATAAGCTGCGTAGGTAAAAGTCGCTCACCTTAGGTGATTTAGCATCGTCACGGTCAGCAACAAATTACCTTTTCCCCTCTGATCAATGTCTGTCTGCAGCTCTTGTCTAGTTTTCTAAGAGGGCAATGATTCTTATTTATCTCAAATTTTAAAATCCATAGCAGAAAACAGACCCAGCTACTACAACGTGGGGAAGGCTTAAGCCAGCAGAGACACAACCTCCTAAGTGCAGGACAGGGGGTCCGCGTACCGCTGCTGCCTCCTCGTTACCATTAGCGCTCCCTGGCAAACATGCGCCTTCTGCTCTCGGAATGCAACGGCAGTCCCACCTGCGTGCTCAGAGCTCAGCTGAACGCACCCCGCCGTAAATTGTGGTTGAAAACTAAACTGTGCAATAAAACTGTAAGGGGATATAAATAGCTTAAACGGTGAGGCATGGAGGATGGGTAGTAATAGGGACGCGGAGGGACTGGGGGGATCTTGGCAGGCAGAAGAGACAATGAGAAGAGCGATAGACCACTGAACCTGCTGGAAACAGAAATAATCAGGGCAGAGCTTAGAAGATGAAGAAACTCAAAGGGTGACAAGGGGAAACCAGCTTGACACAGCCAAGAGGATTCCAAAGTGGATTTTCACCCGTGGGGATGGCATCCCCTCGTCTCACGCTGGGGCAGCCTGAGCTGTCCCGCTGCCTGGGAGGCTGCAGGCTCCCGGGGGCACGCCGGGGACCCATGGGATGGCACAGATGTCCCCATGTCCCACCCACAGCCCCAAGAGGCTGTTGAGGAGTTTGCCCAGGAGGCCCTTTTCTTGCCACTGCGTTCCTCTATCCAGTTTTCTTTTCCCCCAAACTTTGTGTTTGGACTCACCCTCCTTTTCATGCTTATTATATTTGCTTATTATATTTGCCTTAAATCTGGAGACCCTACAACGAGCGAAGCGAGGGGTGTTATCACCTGACGGCGTACGTGGAGAAGGCTTTTTCTGTTAAAAATCTCCAATGTGCTGCTCTGTGATTACCGGAGAGCATGCAGGGCTCCTGTAACACGACTTGCTGACAAAATGGCTCCTGGTTAGATATTTAAGAAGGTTTGCTGCTGAAATAATACACAGCCCCAGCATATGGTAATTAGAGATAAGCAAACAGCTGAAATAAAATCTCTTAAATTATACCACACTGTGCACAAGGAAATGTGAGGCACATAAACAAACAAGCTTTCTTCCCCGGCTGCAGACAGGGTGTTAGCAGGTGATTCACTCGCGGTGTGTCTCTCCCTTGTCTAGTTCGTTAGATCATCATTAATTTACACCTGTGTTTGGTGAATTACAGCAGAACGCGGGCTTAGAAAACACCCTGTTTTTTCGCAATGCTTACGAGGAAGAAATGTTACCAAACAAAGTGAGCTCCCTTGGAAAATTAGGAAAGTGTTCGCTTCTTCCCCCAAAAGTAATTTGTTAACCCAGATATAAGTCTTATTTTTAAGTACATTAGTGGGCTTGAAAGCAGTTTTGAGACCCCTTGTCCTATGCACAGCATCATTTCTTTTTGCCTATGAGTGGCTTATCAACTCAGCAGTTACAAAATCCCTTGCCTTGTCCAGAAAACATAAGGAAAGGGCTTTTCTGATTGATACTACACTAAGAGCTTAGTGTGAAAAAACCAACCCACAGTGCTTTTGGTTGTAACCAGGGGGCAGCTTTTGCCAAGAACTGTATTTTCTCTCCATTTCTGTGCCTGTGTTTACATTGCTTCATGCCATTTCCAGGTATTTTGGGGGGGGAGGGGGGTGTCACTGAAAATCTGCACATTGACTGGGTTGAGAGAAGGACCATCCCTAGCTAGGGTGTGTGGTGAGCCGGGTCGTGGAGACCACCCGAGCTACGGCAAATGGAAACCGACGGGAAACGAAGTCATTTCGGTTAGCGGCTTAGGGTATTTAATCTTTTCTCTAGGAGAAACCTTGCAGAGATTTCTCGGTTCTGAAAGTTGTGTGTACTGAGTGCTGTGTATATACGGGTTAAAATCTGGTTAAAATGTACAGACGTGTTTCATAGAGCCTAACCTGGGACAGCTCAGATCTGGAGCTAATTCAGGATCCATGCCAGAAAAAAGAACAAATCAGCCTCCTCGTTGCTGAACTAATATTTCTCTGGCTTCAGTGTTTATTTGGGGAATTTTCATCAAACGGTGAAGCGGCGTGTCTGTGAGCACTGTCCCTGAGGGCAGCGATTCCCCCGTGACCCATGGCAGAGGGGCTGGCTGGGCTGGCATCCACGGGGCTTAGACATCGGGCGGGGATTTCAGCATTTAGAAATGTGCTAGAGCAGATCTGCAAGAAAAGTAGTCAGTCTAGATATAAACTGATCTTTGTAAATGTTTGATTAACCTCACTGCTAGCAGTGCATATCTTATTTGTAGTTTGAATTTATTTGTGCTCAGTCACCCATTGCTAGGTTTCAGGATGTCTTTTAAAGCAAGACTAAGCATTTTTCTATTTATTTATTTATTTTTTTTTTAATTTGAGGTGCTTGTAGTGCATAATCAAGTCAATGCACAGGCAGCTTAAACAGCACACTATCAATCTGCTTAAATTTTCCTCTGGAAGAAAAAATTTTGAGACTACAAGCCACTCTTTTATTGACACTAAACCCACTCCCGTGGGCTGTATTTCTTTCTTAAAATGCCAAGATGTGAGTCTTAACAAGGCAAAAATAGGGGATTTTGATTAAGTCAGAATCCCAAAGATGCATCTTAAACAATACAAATACTCCCAGACTGCAATAGGAAACATGATAGTGTTTCATCATGCGAACACCTAACCTGACATCCTCTATTCACCGGCCATCTACTGTTAGCAGTGCTACCTGCATGGAGCCAAATAACTTTTGATTAAAATAGAGCTGCTATTTTCGAGAAGCAGTCTATCACCAAGACTGTGAGAGCTGGAGAGTTTAGCGCTCTCCTTCGTAAGCTGTTTCAGTGGTTAGATACTCTCACATCAAAAGCGTGAATGTCTCTTCCTACTTCAGCTATTCTGTGATTTTCCAGCTCAAAATTTCCTGGCCAGGAGACAAATTACTGCTTTGCCTGCTAGATATCTACAGCATGAGATATAGATGACAGAAGGAGGGCGAAAATATTGAGTACTTTGTCATTGGAAGTGAGTGGGGGAGGGAATTTTTGCTGATATATCCCGTTCTTCATGTGGGGCTCACCCAGGAACGGGCAGAAAGGGAGGTATTCATCTCAGCTCACAGTAGACATGCAGAAATTGGACATCTAGTCTAAGCTGCCTGTCTAAAGCCCTCTCCAGTCGGTAGAGAGGAACAGCCCTCTCTAAAGGGCGATTCATTCGGTAGGTATCCAATATAGAGGGAATAAAGCATGACCCACTGGAGATCTTGTCTTTGCTCCCCCAACTGCAGAGACAGCTTATGGCGACAGGTTCGGTTCAGACACTCAGTTCTCAGACAGCAGAAGCTGAGCAGAGCAGTCTTCCCCTCCCCCCCAAAGCTCTAGGCTTGTCCCCCTCGATTCCGTGCTCCTGGAGCATGTGGAAAAGTTGGCCCGCACTGTTTGGGAGGCCAGCCCAGTTCACTCAGTTACTTATCCTTGTCTGCATCTTTAGCTGTGAAGGATCGAGGAAGATTAGAGGGGAAACCAGCAGCTCTTCCTGCGAAGACTAATAGCTGTAGCAGCAGAGATCTGTCATATCTTCACGACTACCTTGGTTTACAGTGCGGTCCCCATCTGCTGCATGTAAAAGAGGCAATGTCAGCCATAAAATATTGGAAGTCTGACTCCGGCACAAAGATCCCTGACAATTTAATAAGAATTCCTCGTGGTGCTTCACAAGCTCTTTCATGGTTTTGACACAATGCCTCGGGCAGGATGGATTACATGGGCTCCCAGGCACTTCCCAAGAGGGAATTGCACCAGCCAATACGTATGAGTCAGCTAAGCGTCTCACTTGATCATCATGGACTGATGCCTTGCGTCCTGTAAACTGAGGCTGACCTTATACTCCCCGACCCTTTCTTTTACCATGAGACAAGATAGAGGATGTTACTGTTGCCTCCTTGAATGGCTGACACATAATCCTTAATGGGACATCGGGTTTAATAAATGCACGGCTATATTGCTTTCATAGGAAAGCTTTGTACCCTTCACGTAATCACACAGGGTCAACAGGGATGAACGTAACCTTTTATATACTTATTTTCCTGAGATCCGTGAGTATATCCCAAATAAATCTTGGAAGAAGGTTTCATTTTTCTTTTGCGTGGTCGATACTCGGCTTGCAGGGAGCTGATACACCTGTTTATTTTCTTCCTCATCTTGCAGGATATATGTAGTGCACAGCACCATGAACAAGAACTGGCTGGAAAAGGGATGCTGTTATTTCCTCTTATCTCAGCCTATGATTTTTGAAATGAGCTGATGTGAGATTTAATAAATATTCAGTTAAAAGGGAAGTGAAATGTTTTCTGCGAGGCTTCAGCTTTTGACTGGGGGAAAGAAAAATAATAATAATAAAAAGAGAAATCTGAGATATTTCTGATTTCTAGGGTAGCTTTGTTAAAAGAAGACATGGGATGGCGGTACTCGGATTGAAACACCAGACTGATGTCTTTCATCACTCCCTCAAGGCAGTCTCTTAAGCCACACATGGCAGCAAATGCCCTATCAGAACTCCATCCCAGTTCCCTGACAATGTTTCAATGGGAAATAAATATATGACTGAATGATAAACAGATATATAACAGGGAGATCAAAGGGAAAGATGGAATGTGTCAGGGCAGTGCAAAATACAGATATACCACAGAACGGGGATCTTGATCTTAAGGCCTGTTGGGACACAGACTTAAAAAGTTTCCTGTTCCAGGTCTTCTCACTGCTGTCATCCAGTCACAGCTCTCAGCCAAAAGGTGCAAGGCAGCTTCCACTGCTCTCTGAAAAAAATAAAAGGTAGCTAAATAGTAAAAGAATCCTGAGTTTCTGAGTTTCTCCCACGTCTGTGAGAAAATAGAATCTATCACAGTGTGAAAAATCCCAAATTTAGGGAGATACGGATTAAAAGGATGCTTGAAAAAGGAGTAGGTTGAGTGATGAGAAATACAGACACATGGTTATTAAAATCCAACACCTTTCTGTTCTTGCTGTCCTGAGTGATGACTTCTGGGCTCGTGAGAGTCTGGGCAGAGACCGGGGCAGAGCCCTTGCTAGTCAAAGGCGCTGGTTTCTGCCAGCTGAAGACATGGCTCCCAAATCACGTACTCTGAAGCACCATGCAAAGCGTACAAAGATGCAGGTACTCAAGAAAGACTAGGTCAATATTATCCATTTCTGCATGCTGAGCATCAGTATGTGATGTGAATAGACGAGATGCGGCTGCTGCAGGGGGAGCCTGGGTGTGGACACCGCTACACTGGGAAGAGGTTGCTTTTGTAGATGAGGGGAGGACACGATGTTATTTTGGCAGAAAAAGTCTTTGCAACAATTCAAATCTGCCCCAGGGGACAGTGCCAGAGGAACAGAGCTGTGGTTACAAGTAGTCCTCCATCTTCTTAATTTTTTTTGAGTCCGTTCCTGTGCAAATAAACAAAGGCAGCGGCAGGTTTACTGCTGTTGGGATAAGGGTGGCTGGCTGATTAGATACCAGCAAAACTTGGGATGGGACTTTATATAGGGAGTGCTGTGATTCCTCCCTTGTTTTACTCCGTGGCTCCTCACCGCAAGTTTTGGTAGAGCAATCAATGCTTATTCATGGGGTTTGGCACCTACTTCAGCAATATATCAGTTTGTCCTGTCCATCTAGGTAGATTTTAAGCTTACCAAGTTTCTCTCATATAGTCATCTGCTTTCTGAGTCATCTGCTGCCTCCAATGAGGATGTTATAGAACCATCATATAAACCCAGCCATTTGGAAACAGCCATCTTTAGCCATTAGTGCCTTTTTAATAATGACAAAGCTCCTGGTTAAAAATAACCCTTTGATCTTTGAAAATGAGCAGAACGCAGCTGAAGTTCAGTTCAGATTACCTGCAAATGTTTGCACACAGCACCATGCCCTTTGGGGCTGAGGGACTGCATGTGTTAAAAAAAAAACAACAAAACAACACAAAACCCCCCAAACTTAATTAAATCAAAATGAGTATCAACAGTGATTTGAAAGAAACATGGTTAATAGTTAGAAATGCTTTGACTTCTGACTGAAAGTGCTCTGAGAGAGATCTCAGAGAAGAAGGTAATGAACAGCCAGAAATATTGCTCATGAACGTTCAGTTGGCTTTTAAATAGGAGTTTGCTTTGATTGCTGGTTCATACACCTGAGTGGCAATCATTTATCAAAAAATTATATTTCATCCCTGGTCCAGGGAACTTTCCTCAGGAGCTGTTCGCTGTCTCGTTAGAAGGTTATTGACTGTTGTATTATACCTGAAAAATGGCCTGTGAAATGGTACTATGAGTGCTCAGCAGCTCTGTGGAGATGCAGGTAGTTCAGCTGGGCAAGAAGAAGGATGGTAGTTATCAAGCAGAAATCTTTTGGAGGAGAATGAGCTTTACCCCAACTGGTGGCTGACAGGCCAGACGTTGGCCACTGGGAAGCAAAGAGCATCCTAAGAGCTGAACCAGGCAATGCTACATCTTTGAGTCTATCTAGGAGGAAGGCGATGGAGATGCAACCACACGGCTGGTGCTGTTGGGGCCACCACTGTAGCTCACAGATGGCAGGGTCCTTCCCTGTGGGATGTGGCATTGTGGAGGGCCACCACTGGACACAGCCCAGTGGCAGTGTGGATAGGGTGCTGGTATCAACCACCCATCATCCAGCCCATTTATCTCTGGGGCTTGGCTATCTTGCCCTTCAAGAAATGCTACTGCTGTCCAAGCCATTCAGCTTCAAGGTTCCAGGGCTAGGATCTGTGGCTCCCAGCTGATGTCCTAGGCTCAGGCATGAGCACTGGTGAGGCTGAAGCACCCTTCAAAGCAAAGGGTGAATCCCCTGCATGCTAGTTGCGGAGTCAAGCACTGTTTTGCTCACTCTTTTGCAGTGCTGAAGGGTTCTGAGTAGTTGGTTCACAGCTGAAATATCTCTTTTGAGCAGTGAAAGAAAACTGGCTTTATATAACATTCTCAGGGCCGAGATCTGTGAAGCAGTCCTACCTTCCACCCCCAGATTCATGTATTCTAACACACACATCGTCATGCTTTCTCCTTCCTGTTGCTGTTTGCAAGTAAACGTGTGTCCTGGTTTGAGCGACACAGGACTAATTTCTCCTCTAATGCTTGGGAAAGCTACACTTTTACAAGACTCTAGTGGCTGAATTGGTGAAAATATTTACTTTATAGCCAGCCATGGTGTGCGGGTTTCAAGGTCTCAGTGTTTTCAAGCTCACCAGGTGCAGGGGTGAGGAGGAGCGAGACCCGGGCACTTGACCCAAGCTGGCCAACAGGGTTATTTCAGACCATCAACGGCACAGGCAATAGAAATTAGAAGGTTTGCTGTGAAGCTCTCTCTCACACTTGATGGCTGCGATCCAGAGAACTTCTCATGCCGGTGCTGGAGCCCTGAGTCCTTTCCTTCCTCCCGAAGCCGTAGTGCTCACAGTGTCCCACATTGGCTGTCCCCTGCTGGGAGTGCACGGCTTCCTATGGATAGAATGGGCTGAGAATAATCCTTGGGTATCTTATATTGGTATGGGGATCAATATTGGTTCTTTAGTGTTATTACTGTTAATTACCTAGTCTTATTCTATTAAATCTGTTTATATTTCAACCCCCGTGTTTCCTTGTTTTCTTCCCAATTTCCCCTTCCTGCATGGGGAGGGGTCATCGAGTGAGAGAGTAATTGTCTAAACGACAATAAATTGTTGTGGGTTTCTCAAACCGTAACAGCATGTAAGTTGTCTTTGCTGTGCTGTCTGCACAAAGACCTCCCTAGCAGCCGACGGCAGTGTGCTCAGACCTCTGCCTGTCTTGTGACCGGTATCTCTGTTTCCTTGCAGCCTTCATCTGACGTCAGTCTCGGCAGCTGTAGACCGAGGTGGTACGCACTGAGCAGCAGTGGCTGTGCTCTGCTGGGTTTTCTGTCCATGCAATGCTGAGGACAGGACGGTTCTTAGTATTCCAACTATCAAGTACGTTTCAGATACATGGGTGTGACAACCAACTATCCATTATGTCTGTTTGTAATTTTGCTGTTATAATTCATAGAATGGCTTAGGTTGGAGGGGACCTTAAAGATCATCTCGTTCCAACCCCCTGCCACGGGCAGGGACACCTCCTGCTAGACCAGATTGCTCAGAGCCCCGTCCAGCCTGGCCTTGAACACCTCCAGGGATGGGGAAGCCACAGCTTCTCTGGGCAACCTGGGCCAGTGTCTCACCACCCTCGCAGTCAAGAATTTCTTCCTGAGATCTCCTCTAAATGTCCCTTCTTCCAGTCTGAAGCCATTACCCCTCGTCCTATCACTACATGCCCTTGTAAAAAGTCCCTCTCCAGCTTTCAATTGGAGAATTTGAGGTTTTCTCTCACTTGCTTAGGAAGCAAACTTTGGTATGAACTGGGAGAGACAGCATGCTACTTGTTTTCATATATGTGCACTAGCTGGGTGGAAAACCACTTTTCCTGCTTTCTCCACCTTCAGTCAGTCATCAGACTTGCTGTTTCTTTGAGCAGCAGGACACTGCTGGTGGCTTTGGCTGGTGCACAAAGAGCTCAGCCTGTGTCCGTGGTCTGTAGCAGCTGCTGGCTTGGATGTTTGAGGGTGGAGAAGAACAGGAGGGAGGGACAAGGGCCCTTGATGCTATGTGTAGTCATAGACTGGCAGCCAACGCTGACTTATTTTGTTCTGGAGGTGATATCATCTTGATGGATGGGGCCTGGGTGACACCTGACAGGGAAGGAGCAGCAGAATAAGTGGTAACATGACCATTAAATTTGGTTGATGAACCAGAAGCATTGGTAGAGCATGACTTCAGCCAATACGAGTGATTTTAGCCAATGTTTATTTCCAGATTTTTTGTTTGTTTTTTTTTACATTGTGTGTACATACACGTGCATTTATTTGTAATGCTGGTTATTTTCATAGAAAATACAACTTCTGGACTAAAGAGACGTAGCTAGTTTATAAGATTTAAAAGGACTACAAACTGTAAAAATGAAATCTCCTAGGTACAGCTGATCCTCACTCAAACAGCAAACCAAGGTGTCTCTAATTGCCTTGATTGTTTTAAGGAAACTGACCTAACTGGAGAAAAATCCGTAAGTTACGTATGAAATAAGAAAGTCATTACCCACAGCACAGAAAGAAGCCACAGTAATTAGTGATCACACCTGTGTTATCTAGAGCAGTCTCAGCTGGGGAAAATCCTCAGTAAAGCCTGTTGCATAAAAAGAGAGCGGATACAGCACAACTTTCCATGTTGTGGTTGTTCCTCCTGTTTTAGACTTTATTTCTTTTCATCATTCCAGAGGTTTTGGGGGTGCATTTCCAGCTCATCAGCAGGCAGGCTTTCTGCTTTAAAACCTCTCTGAAGAACAAAGACAGATGCAGCACCTCCTCCCTGTGCTCTGAGAAAATGGGAAACACCAGCACGGCCCTGGGAACTCGCACAGATGCAAGTCTCACTGCGAGCCTGGGCACGGCTTCTCTTGCAATAAACGCCACTCGCTGAATCAGGCCTCTGGGAACGAAGACCTTATGTGTGTGCGTGTTTCTGTACAGCTCTGTACGTGTGTTGCAAGACACAAGTGGGCCCTTTGAGGGAGCTGCCCATCACGCCTACCTTTGATGGGGGGTGGCCGCGCAGACCTCAGCAGATCCCGAGCCGCTGGCGTTTGACGATTACAGTTGTCCATTGGCTGTGAGTTGGGTTACCAAGGTGATGGATTTCAAAAAGTCGAATCTGTGCTCAGTTTTCAAAGGCTGGGTTGTTTCTTTTGATCTGCAAACCAGGGGGAAAGACAGATACAAGGCTGCTGCCTTTTTTTGTTCTGTTTTGTTTTGTTTCTGTGTTACAACCTGAATGATCTTGGCAACTGAATTTGTTGGCTTAAAAACTCAGGTTAAGTCTTGACGGTGAGTAAAGCTGCTAAAGTCGCTATTGAACTGCTAAAGTATTTTTGCAAATACTAAATACCAAGCCTGTGGATTCTTTGATATTCTCTAATTCACGGGCAAAGTGGTGCAATTGGGTTAACTTTCAGGGACTTTTTTATGCTATGGTGGTATCTATGGACATCCAGGATGCTGTTCGCAAAGGCTGTTGGATGCAAACAATAGCTCTTGATCATTAGAGCTTGTCAGAGGCATTCAGTTTGCAGAGGAAGATTGAGACCGGTGTGAGAACATGTGCAATTACTACATGTCAAACCTGAATAAGGACCCAGCACAAGAAATTACTTGTAGATTCCTGGTTTTTAATCATGCTGGGGTTGAATTAGGCTCACAGCTTTTTCCTTGGCTTTTTTGTTGACTCCTAAAGTTAATGTTCTTTAACCTCAGCTCAGAAGGAAGCTATCCTGACTCGGCTGTTCAGACCCCAAAGACCAGTGAAGAACCTTGCACAACATGGTGCAGTGAATTTAAGCCTTTTAAATTCAAATTGGGGAATTTAATCTTCCCCAAATACTGTTTTCGTGGTTGAGGGAATACAATAACTAAAACGTGTTGTGCTTGGCTTTTGCAGATATCTATGTCAAACACACTTCACCCACAAACAGTATAAGTGATGTTCAGAACTAGGCAAAATAATTCTGCATTTGTACATTGCTCTTTGACTGACTCCTGGGCCTGGGCATTCTTGATCACTCCTGTTTTGCCGTGCCTGCAGAGGGTATCAGGTGAGTGCTCTACTATTTCAGGGCCCTGAAAGAAGACAACAGGCTGTTTACATAAAATTTTTCTTCCTCTGCAGAAATTTGGCCTGCAAAACTTCAGGTGGGTGTCTGGCTCATGTTAGAGAGCTTGTTTGACCAAAACTATCATCCTGGTTGCTTATTTTCAGCAGAGAGTACTGTTAGGTACCTATAGATCTTACCACTAACGAGTTTCTCTAGTCCGAAGCATAGGATTAATTTTTTGCAGATTAACAAATTACTACAACTCCCGTCTGTGCTCCCAGGCTGTGGTAAGCACCAGGAATTCATCTTTCCCTGCTCTGCAATTTAAAAAAAGAGAGTAAAATGCCTTTAGTTTACATGGTTGTGGACTAAGCTCATGTACCTGGATGGCAGAGAGGCTAACGGGATGATAGTTGACACACAACACTCTAATCTCATATCAAAGCCCTCAAACAAATGTGTCCTTGTCTTCCAGCCTGAGGCATGAGCAGGTTGTTCTAGAAGTGCCAGCAATGTACCGATTAATGTCCATCTGCTTGGGTCGGAGGTTGCTGACATATAACCTGTTGGAAAGCATACCTTTCCCACTGTCTTGGCTGATCTCCGCAAGCTGTGCCTCCATGAAATTGTTGTATGGGTCTCGGTACTGTGCCAGCACCTGATGCCATCCTTGCACATCAGCTTTCTGCTGCCCGGGATGCTGCCGGCGTGTCAGAAGATGTCAGTGTTGATGCTGACTGCTGGTTTTCTAACACGAGTAATGTTTGCTGCTCATGTACTTCTTCTGCAGACTTCTGCTGTGTAGTGCCACTGCGCGGGCTGGATAAAAGCGCTTGTTTTGTGTGGTTTTGTGTGATCTGCCTTGTGCTGGTGGCCCAGTGCACTGCCGACCTGACGCTGTTTCCATGTTTGCTGAATCCTGGTGGCTGAACACGCACTGCCTGAGCTGTCAGTTACTATCTATAGTTCCTACCGTTTGGCGTCTGCATTTCACTTCTCTTTGCATCTTTGCTAATGCTGAGACTTTCACACCGATGTGGAAGTGTGAGTCTTATTTTTTCTCAAGGCTTTAACTTAAGCTGCCATGGGTAGTGCAAAACTCTCCATGTGCTGACTCTTGTTGTTTTTCGATGTAACACTGTTTTTATGGTTCATCTTTGTAGTTCATGTTCAAGTATTCACTGTACTTCAGAAACAGCAAGACATCCTTTCTTCTACCTAAACTGTGGCTACTTCTAAAGTTTTCTGAAATGTTCTGCTGCTGAGTGTATTTTCTTTGTCTGCATGTACCACTTTTGATATCCCAAGAGCATAGGGTGAGGGCAAATATAAAACGCAAAATCCTACCTTTAGAGAACATACACTGACCATCCTGCAGGTCTTCTCACCTTGCAGAATGTGTTCCAGAATTGGAACAAGTCCCACCCTGCTGGCAGGTTTTGACATTTGTAGGTGCCTGATTCAGGGAGAGAATGACAGGTTACTGTGAATAGGAGTCAACAGTGTGCCCTGGCAGCCCACAGGGTCAACTGTGTCCTGGGGTGCACCAAGCACAGCATAGCTAGCTGGTCGAGGGAGGTGATTGTCCTACTCAACACTGCACTGGTATGGCCCCACCTCGAGTTCTGTGTGCAGTTTTGGGTGCCTCAATATAAGGACACCAAACTATTGAAGTGTGTCCAGAGGAGGGCAACCAAGGTGGTGAAGGGTCTCCAGGGCAAGACTTATGGGGAGCAGCTGAGGTCACTTGGTTTGCTTGTCTTGGAGAAGAGAAAGCTGAGGGGTGCCCTCACCCCAGTCTACAACTTTCTCGAGGGCGAGGTGCTGATCTCATCTCTCGGGTGACCAGCAATAGAACATGAGGAAATGGAATGAAGCTGCATCAGGGGAAGTTCAGATTGGACATTAGGAAAAGGTTCTTCACTGAGAGGGTGGTTGGTCACTGGAACAGGTTCCCCAGGAAAGTTGTCTATCAGACTTTAAGGACCATCTGGATGATGTTCTTAGTCACCTGGTTTAGTTTTAGGTAGTCCTGGGAGGAGCAGGGCATTGGACTTGATGATCCTTATGGGTCCTTTCAACTCGAGATAATCTAGGATTCTATAGTTATGCTTGAATATTGCCTTAAGAGGTTTTAGGTCCCATTTCTGAAAGCACTCCTCCATCTCCTCTTTCTGGTGGTTCTGCTCCATTCAGAGCAGACTTGCCTGATTATAGCTTTGCTGAGAAACAGTGAATATTAGTCTGGGAGGAATGCCATGGTAACCTGACAGCGTTGCTTCCAATATCTGAGCTAACTTAACAGAGACAGCTTGAATATCCCTCCACAACTCTACCTAGTGTCTTGCAGACATAGACTTTGTGGTCTTGTGCAGAGAAATAAGAGGCTGAGACTCCAAACAAAAGTATTTCTCTCTGTCCTTCCTTGCCAGACTTTACGCTTAAAACTTTTAGCTTCTTGTTCTCATGGGACTGTATCAGCAAAAAGGCTGGAATTTGTACCAGACTCTGCAGGCAGCTGTTTGATCTTCACTGCCTCTTTTTGTTTCATCTTCAGACAGACAGTGTGCTAGCGTGGGCATTAGGATTCTGTGTGATTCTGGAAGCTTTCTGTATTTAATTTTCCAGAGTCTTTTGTGGCATGGCTAATGCTCCTGTAATGTGAAAAAAGTGGAGCAGGCAGTATACTTCTGTTTAAATATGATGCTATCCTGCTAGTCTCTTAAGAAAACCCATGTTGTTTTCCAATCCACCTGTTCCTATGGCTCTCCTATCTATTGGAAAGCTAGTGGTATCCAAGGACACTTTATGGGTTTCTGCTATTATTGGTGATTCCTTAATGTTAGTTGTATCTCTTAACGTCTACTTTGTGAAGGCTTTTTCTTCCAGTGGGGTGTGGAGGAGATGGAAAAGGTAGAATAGAATATTTCCATTGGAAAGGACCTACAATGATCATCTAGTCTGAGTGCCTGAACGCTTCAGGGCTGACCAAAAGTTAAAGCATGTTATTAAGGGCATTGTCCAAATGTCTCTTAGGCACTGATGAGCTTGGGGCATCAACCACCTCTCTAGGAAGCTTGTTCCAATGTTTGACCACACTCTCTGTAAAGAAATGTCAAGTCGAACAGTGGAGGACATGCTCTCCTTCACCAGGTAGTTAACCACTTCTTTTCCTGAGATGGTTAGCTGAGATTCTGATCAAAGTAATTGAAAACTTGTTGTATCTCAAAAAAAAGGAATGGCTGGTTGTCCAGCTAAGAGCAACGTAGCCCAGGCTGTATCAAAGACCTCAGTCGCCAGGGAGAAGGAGGAAAGCGCAGTCAGTATCTGGTGAGTACCAGAGCCGTAAGTGCACCTGCAGCCTGTGCTCACAATGGCAGATGAGGCGCACTTGAGTGACAGAAGAGAGCTGCCATCCTCAGCTGCCCAGAGGTTTCTTGTAGTCAGCTAAATTAGGGCAGTTCATGTGCAGCTGACCTGCATCCTTGCTTTGTAATTTGGAAAGCTGCAGTTGACAATAAGAGATTTCTTTGCTGGAATATTGTGGTCACTAACCATTTCCTATGTGTCCTTTCAATCCCAGGACATTTTCCCTCTCGAGTGCTGTATTACAACAGACTCACCTCCTGGTTCATTCCCCCGTATTGACACATTTTCTAACAGCCCATGACATGACTGACGGTTGAACCCTTTGTTGCCTTATTTGTTGTGAAAGGTTACTGACTTGAGTGAAATGTATTTAGAAAGTAAGACATTTGGCCTGGGGTTTAACCTTTAGAGTGCTGGGAGCAGGGAAATTTGACTTTAGACATTGAAGATACCCACGGAGCTGTCAAGGAGAGAGCTCTGTGTACGCCTGGGTGGGAGGTGGGGGCTCCCCGCTGTCAGCTGCGGCAAAAGGCAGGCTTTGCTACAAGTGCTTCAAATGTCTTTGCAATTGCAGATGCGGTGGAAGCGCTGCATATTTGCTCAGGGCTTTTTACACCTTGTATTTGCATGTGTAGTTTATCTGGAGACTTGGGTTTCCATCCCCTTTGAATTGCCTCCGTCAGCAGCTTGTTTTTTGTGGCTTGGATGAGATTGAAGGTTTGCTTTTCGATATTTCTATCCCTCAGCCCTCCTACTTTGGCCATTCCCTGTTTGAAAGATGCACACTTTTAGGAGCAGAACGAGGGAAGTATCAGCAGAACAATTTACAGGCAGTCAAAGTCAGGGCTTTTGAAACAAATGTGCCATTGAACTGAAACATTACATAGCCAACTCGAAAAGTGCTTTTTCCGATGAGGTCTGCCATGGGGGAACTGCTGAAGACGGCAGAAATTCCCCTATGGGCCAGCACGTGTGAGCAGCTTAGCTCTATGCGTTCATTGTAGGGTGGATTGGACTTGGGGTGCAGTGAGACATCTCTGCTGGTGGCCATGGGGGGGAGCTTTTGTCCTCAGGAGAAACTGTATGTCACAGAATCAGTGGGTTTGGAAGGGAGCTGTGGAGATCATCTAGTCCAACCCCCCTGCCAGCGCAGGGTCACCCAGAGCAGGTTGCACAGGACGGCGTCCAGGCGGATTTGGAATGTCTCCAGAGTCGGAGACTCCACCACCTCTCTGGGCTGCCTGTTCCAGTGCTCTGCCACCCTCAAAGGAAAGAAGTTCCTCCTCATGTTGAGGTGGAACTTCCTATGGTCAAGTTTGTGCCCATTACCTCTTGTCTTGTCACTGGGCACCACTGAAAAAAGACTGGTCCCATCCTCCTGGCACCCTCCCTTTAAGTATTTATAGGCATTGATGAGATCCCCCCTCAGCCTTCTCTTCTCCAGACTGAAAAGACCCAAGTCCCTCAGCCTTTCCTCATAAGAAAGATGTTCCAGCCCCCTGATCATCTTTGTAGCCCTTTGCTGTACCCTCTCCAGCAGTTCCCTGTCCTTCTTGAACTGAGGAGCCCAGAACTGGACACAGGACTCCAGGTGCGGCCATATTTCCTAACATGCAGATTGAGGGAGTCTGTCATTTTAGCCGGGGAAGAATGACCAGAACCTCCCCTTTGGCTGAGTTATTGCCTGGGTGATGCGACCATGGCAGTGACACGCTGGTCAGCTGGGAGCCCCTGCATGCCTGCTGGCTCATCAGCAAGGTCTGAGCTTGCGGAGAAGTGGAAATCCCTGTGCACAAGCACAACTAATGTCTTCTACACCCTCTCAGCTCCTTTCCAATTTAAAAATCCCAATGCTTTGTTCAAAGGTACAGAAAACCCAATCTATAAATATATGCTACGTCTCCCACAACCCAGTGATTCTCAGGGTGTTTGAATGCCTCTATAGAGGGAGCACAGCTGACACCTCTCCATCCGTGTGGAAAGGGCAGGGTGGCCAGACCCTCCCCTTCCCACCCTCTGGGTCTGCAACCTGCAATAAAATGTTTAAGTAATCCCTCATTTTCTTGCAGTGGCTTCCCTGTGTGTGAGGAGGAGTGACCTTCATCTCTAGAGAGTGATGCTGAACTTAGTGTACAGAAGAGATGTGCCTTAGATATCAGGTAAACCCCAAATCTAGTGGAAAAAGAGGTTGAAACATCTGACTGAACCATGTATGGAGGTACGCAGCCTCCCTTTATGGAGGTCTTGAAGTAGGACACACATCTTGCAAGGCTGCCATTGATGACAGGGAAGGGGTTTCTCCAAATCCCTTCCAGCACTGTTTCCCTATGGTGCTGTACTCTATCAGGCTGGCTACTGTCTTGGAGGGTGAGCAGAGGGCTGAAGGCACCACCTCTGGACCTGCACTGACTCCTTCAGGGAGAGACCGAGACAAGAAAGACCTCTGCAGGGAGCTACAAAACATCCTATAATCTCCAGGTCACAGAGAACAACAGGTTTTCCCTCTGCTCTTCCACAAAAGATGTGCAGCCTTGCCGGGTTGTCCCAGATGCCATCAGAGTGAAGTAAAGAATATTTTATTTTTTTGGATGCTAAGAGTGCCGGGTGTGGACTAAAACTGCTTTTAACTTTCCTGCTGTCCTGTGTATTTTGTGTAGTTTCATCACATTGCCTGAGGGCAATACAAAGGTTATAACATCTAAAAAAGATTTGCTGTTTTTTGTTACTTTCCACCATTTAATTTCTTTCTTGTGTAATAGTATTTAATGTGAAGGGGTTTCTTTCCATGTAGGACACTGTATTCAGAACAATCAAAAATATTCTTTTTTTTTTTTTTTCTTTCACCTGTCTTTAAATACACTCAGGCCAAGTGATCTTTGCTGCAAGAACATGCTGACTCCACAGCAGAGTCTTACTCTCAGTGTGAAAGTAAGCAATTTCAATTGTGCTTGCTTTTCTTGCGTCTTGTTGAGTAGAAGTAGGAGACTTTCATGGTAGCATCACCACAAAAACAAAGGGGGGAAAAAAAATCCTTTGAAAAGAATTGGCTCGAGCAGCTTGTTCTTTCTTTCCTCCTATGATGAAAGAGAAATTATTATTTTGGAGACACAGAACACTTCATTTTTACAAAGGAAGTCTGCTTCAGGGAGGCACATCTTTGCTGAGGGTTAGAAGGTGTCTAGAGATGTTATGAGTATGGTTTAAAATATGAGCTAATGACCCTTCTGAGGGTCATGTTCCCACCAGCTGAGGGGCTGTACAGAAACAGCTGGAGTGACCAGAACCTGTGTCTAAGGTGCAGCACCAGGATGGAGAGGGGGAGCCAGGGAGACCAAAGGAGAGATGTGGGGTGGTGTAAGGGGACAGAAAATGACCTTGATCTAGGATTGCTCCTAAAAGCTGCTGCTTACCATCTAGGCAGGTGTTGAAGAGCTGAAAAATGCACTATGGATAAGCAACGTGGAGGAAGCAGAGTTCATTTGTACCTTTGTTGCGGCAGAAATAGGGGGGATGCCCATCACCTGATTGAACCAGTTTGTTCCCAGTCAAAAAGAACGTACCCTAGAGAAGAAGCTGCATGTTTGTCCTGTCCTCACCGGTGCTCCTTGGTCATGGCTGAAGCCTCCTAAAAAAGAGAACGAGGGAAAAATGTATCTTCCCCAAGCATAACTGAGGATATTAGGCTTCGGAGATCCTCCTGGTGTGTCTGGTGAGCATCTGGAAGGATAATGAGGGAGACAGATGGATGCATGCAATGGAGGAAACGCCTGAAGGGAAAAGGAAAGCTGCCTGTCCTGGGAGCAAATCCCGAGGCAAAGAGGCTTCCTGCAGGCTGGGAGGAGACTGCAGTTCACCTCAACCTGAGAAGACACTGGCAATTGCTGGAATTGAAAGAAAGGAGGGGACAACCTCAGCAGCAGGGTCAAACTGGAAACTTGTCTTCAGACTTGGTTCTTCAAACTCAGGTGTTCTTGTTTTTCCTAATTTTCAGAGTTTTCTTCTAGGGTCTTTTTTTTATCCTGTAGTCTTAAAAAACACCCCACCTTTCTTCAGTGATTGCAAATGTCTTCTAACTTTTGGGAAAACTCTGGAAAGAGAAGAGGGAGCTGCCAGTGTCATTGTCATAGTTAGTGGTCATTTCTTGTCCCATTGCATACACATTAAAGACAGTGTGGGCAAAACAGGGCAGAAGAGTGATTTAATTCAAACTTGTGGAAGTTGCAGTTCCCATCATATATTATACACTGAGACCAATTTTTGATGCTGTGAGCTCCCAAATGTCTTCTGCAGCTCCTGAAGTTGAAAGAAACTGCTGATCATGGTCCTGGGGGACAGGAAGCAATATCTTCGTCAGATATCTGATATGTGAGAAAGGCATTGCAGCTCCATTTATGAGCACACTTGAAATGGCTTGTGTATAAGCAATAGGACTGTCAGAATAGTAGGGAAAAATTCTCAGTATAATTTGGGTTGATTCAATTTCTTATTAAATTATCATAGGCATTCCAGTAATAAGAAGCAGGAGACGAGGTGGGAGTTGCATGCTTAGACATGAGAGAGTCTCTGTGTGCTAAGCAGGGATGAGAACGACATACAGGTACTGCAACATTTAAAAACAAAACCCCAAAGTCTTCAGTCAAATGGGTGACTTATGTTGGTTTTTGTTTTTCTTTAAAAGGTCGCTGTTGCATCTCTCCATCTCTAGCTGGACACTAACTCGGGTATCAGAAAAATATAGATTGTTACCCAGGTACCTATGAGGTCTCAGACTGTGTCATACGTTTACCTGTGATGATTCCTGGTGGCTTATTAAAAAATATTATTTGGTCTCTTTGTGGACACACCCAGGAATAAGAAGGTAGCACTCATTTTTGGGAGCTTAGTCATGTCTGTTTTTCTTGTGCCAGTCCTGGATTTCATGCTTTCTCATGTCTTTTATTTTCTCCCTCCTGAGTGGCTGTAATTTTGGGTATGGCATTCTCTTTTTTGTACATTGATTGTAAAGAAAATCTCCCTGAAAGGTGCAGGAAAACTGTATATGTACAGGCAGAACTGTAATTTAGGAAAGTATCCGGCATCCTTGGGCAACAGGAGAAATGGAGATAGTCTTTGTTGTGGTTCCTGTGAATAAGGAGGAACCTGTGTATGATTACACTGTAAATTCTTCTCCCTTGTAGTGGGGAGATAATCCAGCTTTCATTTAAAAACAAAACAAACCCAAACCCTGAAACCTCCTGTGACTACAGAAGCATTGGGTCTGTTTATATGTTGGCTCTTTCTCTTCTTAACCGCTTATAGTATCTGTGTTTTCTGCCCTGAGTCGTGTAACCATGTGCTTTGACTAACTGAACATAAATCTGAATTGTGTCTGGATGTCTTCACTTATTTCTAATGACCTGAGGGTTTGCTAATTGAGAAACATACCTCAGAAAGCCCAGCAAGGTAGGGTGGTAATCCTCCTTTTGGGAGGGCTCCTTCTCCATCCAGGGCTCTGCTCCATCCTCTCCTTGGGCTGGTCCATCTCGGGCAGGAGGAGAGGAGAAATTACTGTCACTGCGATTAATTTTGTTCCATACTTTGGGAGTTACTAGGAAAGACTGGGGCTTCAGAAATGGGTTGTTTCCTCTAGAAATCCTTTACTGAAGAAGCTCTACATGTCACTATAAGTGTGATGCAGAAATTACAATGCTAATGCCAATCTGCAGCAATAAATCAGTGCAGTTCAGTGTGGGCTCACCAGTTCAGGGTGTACACGGGGCAGGCTGGGAGCTGCATCTCCATTCCCTACACTTGAGCTCTACAAAATCCCTGACTTGAGTTAGTTTGTCCTGACCACTCGATGTCTCAGTACTTCCAGTTGTGGATCCAGATGTCTCTGTTTAGATTGGAAATTAGGAAAAATTTCTTCACTAAAAGGGTTATCAAACATTGGAACAGGCTGCCCAGAGAAGTGGTGGAGTCACCATCCCTGGAGGTATTTAAAAGCTGGGTAGACGTGGTGCTGGGGGACATGGTTTAGTGGTGTTTTTGGCAGTGTTAGGTTGATGGTTGGACTCCATGATCTTAAAGGTCTCTTCCAACCAAGGTGATTCTATGCTTGTGGTGGTGTGTCCCTGCTCTCTCCTTTACACTATTGCCCAGGCTATGGTCCCATTGTAGGGCTGGTATATGTTTCTCTCTGCACCACCTGATGGTGTGAACCTTGGCTGCTCTGTCTCTCGCAGAGTCAAGCGGTGAGTTCATGAGGATGGTAAAAATAATTCAGCCTCACTGAGGTGGTTGTGTGCCTCTGCTCTGCCAGGCTGTCCATCTCAGGGGTGGTGAGGTTGTGGCAGAGGCAGGTCCTCCCTGGGCACACTTACTTGCTCCCTGTGCACATGTGCTTGGCCTCTTGTCTGCAGCAAGGTTCTCCTATAGTCGCAGCTCGTGAAAATGTACCTGGGTTTGGCCCGGGAACCAGAGCTGGCAGAGACATATTCAGCCCTGGAGGAGATGAGATGCCCTAAAACATGCTGAAATAATAAATCAATCTTAAATAGGAATTAAAAGCCTAAACCCTGAAAATGTTTATCAACTGGAAATATAAAAGGGGGGAAAAAAGATTAAAAAATAAAAAAAAGCTCTTCGCACATCTTTGATTTAAACTGATTTGGCTTGGGGGAGGGGAGTGGTAAAAGCCCAAAGCCACCAATAATCTTTTAAATTTGATCTCAGAACGGAATATTTCTACAAAGTTTTTTGTATGGGTCCAAAGTATTTTCTGGTAAGAGGATTAGTTAGAACCAGCTCTAGGTCATGGATACTTGTTTTTTTTCTTTTCTTTTTTTTTTT
>VYXH01011245.1:935-19290 GCA_013397275.1 Burhinus bistriatus | reverse complement strand
TTTTTTTTTTTTTTTTTTTTTTTTTTTTTTTCTTGAGGGGAGGGTGGGGGCTGAAAGAAAGTTGGAAATTATGAACCTGTCATGTTCCAAATGGTGGAGGCTGAATTGTCTTCCCATGCCATGAGGAGCAGAACAGTAGGAGATGCTGTAAATAGTGATGTGCTTGGAAGAAGCAGAACTCTGTGGAATTTAGGAAGCCTGGGGAAAAATATAGCTGCTGTGCCCTTGTTGTGGGGGGAAAAAGAAGAAGAGCATCCAATTCTTCTGTATCTACCTGGCTTCCATCCTTCCCCTCTGCTGTGGTGGGGAGCCTGCCCTGCAGGCTGCAGTGCCGAGCGCAGGTTTTGTACTTGCTTGCTAGACGTTTCTGCTATGTCAGCGCTGAGTTGATCAATGCTGTGCTGAACCTATGATTCCCTGCAATGTGCCATCATCTAGTGAGTAAAGGCAATGACGGCTCAGAAAAAAAAAATGCCAGGCAAGGCAGGCTTTTCAAACAAAGCTACTCTGCTCATATAGACATTGCTTTGTAGAAGTACTCAAAGGGCAAAATCCCAAGGACTTCCTTTCATAAAATTCTGGCAATCTTGTATTTGCACGTGCAGTTCAGGTATTGCAGAGCTATGTGTTCCACTTCCTTTATTTCAGTTCTTTCATGGTATTAGGGAATTTATTTAGTACTATACTGGTGTAGATATAATATGGTGTCAACCATATTTATTTGCCTATCTCCTGATCTAGAGCTGAGGATGATTTAACAGTGAATCTCAAAGTAAGTGGGGAGGAGAGGGAAGAAAGTACTTTCCTGCCTGTCTGTGGCTTCCTAGGACATTAGGAAATTTTTTTTCACCGCAAGATTTATTAAATATTAGAACAGGCTGCCCAGGGAGGTGTTTGAGTCACCATCCCTAGAGGTGTTTAAAAGTCCTGTAGATGTGGTGCTTAGAGACATGGTTTAGTGACGGACCTGGTAGAGTAGGGTCAATGGTTGGACTAGATGATCTTAAAGGTCTTTTCCAACCTAAATGATACTATGATTATTACCCAAAACTGAAGGTAGAGTTGAGCTAAGCATTTGCAGAAGAATGCTTTCTTTCTGAAATTCTTCTCTTGTGATGGTCTGGACACAGCCTGGCCAGCAGAGGGTATCAAGAGGAGCAGAACAGGACCCGCTTGACTGACCATCCAGGATGGAGTGCAGGCTGGAGATGAAGTGACTGGGCTCAGCAGGTGGGTCAGAGGGTGCAGATGAAGCGATGTTATACAGGAGGGCGGAAAGATGCTACCCGTACCCCTTCAGGGTGTAAACTCTGTGAATTTGGGGGCAGTGGTCAATGGGGAGTAAGCCGCTGTGGCAAGCGGTGATGGGTTTGGAGTTAGGCAAGACTGGAGGGGGAAAGCTGCCTGTGGCTCCAAGCTGCTGGTGCTCATTTAGCAGGTGGTGAAGAAGTGGATGGGGATTGAGGAAAAGGTCTGAGCGAACAGCAGCAGCTCACAAGCTGAGGTTTGCTTATGCATGGGGAAAATTACATCGGTTTGGCAAACCCACCACTCACCTTTTTGCAGGCAGACTGATTCTGTTTTAGGAGTGGCCAATTGCATTTTACTTAAACCTCTTCCCAATCAACAGAAGCCAAATAAAACGTCTGGGTTAAGCTAATATGAGATTTTCCCTGTAGAGTCTTGCACTGGCTTAGCAAAATCAGTTTAAAAAACATCCCTTAAATTAAAGCACCAGCACTTAATAAATTGAGAAGCTCTGGATGGCATAATGGGGAGGGATCGGGCACTCTGATTCGCACTGACGGATGTGTTGTAGGACCTGGGACAGAATGTGTTAGGGACAGATGAAATAATTGCGAAAGACACCTCCCTCTTGTCTAAATGTGTACCTAATGTGTGAGCACATACAGGGGATTTCAGCGGGTAGTAGTGATGCTCTGAGCCTAACTTCCGTCTTTTTCACCTTGAAAGGTTCGCAACACCACATAAAATCTGTGCTTTTGATTTGTTTTTTTCAGATGTATTTTTTGGTGTTTGAAATAGTTTTTAAGAAACAATTTGAGAAAGTAAACCCAGTTTTAGGAGTTTATTACTCTCAACCTTAAGCAATGTTTCCACTTAATGGTTATGTCCAATAAATTCCAGGCAACGTTTCCAATTAATAATGATGTCCAAAATCCCATATTACCCTGCCACAGAGAGTTTAGTAATATATGGACAAATTACTTCAATTCTTCCCAGTTCCCATTAGCATATTAAACTACAATTATCATATTCTCATATTTCAAAAATTCTGAAGTTTTTACCATATAGCATTGGAATTCCTTTCCATGATGTCTGCAAAAAAGGGAACTCATCTGCATAATATTATATTGGGTTTGAAGAGAGCTGAATCTGCTATTAAAAAATGAATATTTTACAGTGTGCATTAGGAAAAGACAGCTTTAACGGAATTGGATATAGTTCATTTAAAATAAAATAAAAAAAGGCTTCTCCTCCAGAACTGGCTGATCTGATCTATGTTTCTTTGTTAATAAAACCCAAGATTTCTTGATGCTAATAGGCAGAAACAATTAGCATTAAGTCAGTATTGTGGGGAAAAGGAAGCTGTGGTGGTGTTCCTCAGAAATGCCCAGCGTTACATTGGCTTGCTAAGAAAAGTTGAAAACATGTTCTGAACATGTCTGTTCAGAATTCATCATGTAAGGAAACAGAACACCATCTAATAGAAAAGTGCATCCAGTGGCCAAAATCAAAGATTAATCCGCCTCAGTATCCCCAGCTCCAACAAAGACCATAAATAAGTGCCCAGGGAAGGACACAAAAAAATAAACCTGAATATCTACATAAGGTAATATTTTCCCCCGAAGCTCTTCCTGTGTCCAGCTCTTCTGAGTTCAAAGACCTTCTATACCAGATGTGGCTTCTGTATATGCAACAATTCTTGACAGACCTCTCCTTGTGAACTCTACGCAAGACTAAAGAAGAGTCTGTAGGAGGTGAAATTTTTTTTTTTTTTTTTCCCCTCCTTTCATACAGAAATGGAAAAATGCAGGGAAATAACCGTGACTCTGGTAGTTCCTGTTGCGGCAGTGAGATGAGGGCTGCCCTTTTCCCAGCTATGGCTACAAAGGAAATAGAAGCTGTAGAATCGCAGAGGAGCCCTGTACGTTGCCCTACGCGATCCTTCACCCGGAGAGGAAAGGGGATGGGAACAGACTGAGGGCAAAATGGGACCCTGGCTCCACAGCTGTGCAAGTTTGCTGGCCACTTCTCCTGAGAGCAACGTCACGGGCGAGGGATAAGAATAGCAAGCTCCTTCTCATCCTGGCGAAAGGATTACAGGGGAGCTGCAATGTTCTATACCAAGGAATTTGTGTTTTAATCCATTTCTTAGTAATCCTCCCAAAAAACACTAAGAAAAGTATTAATAAATAATAATAATTGGAAAGGTAAGCTCTAAGCTAGCAAAATGTCCAAGTGAGCAAAGTAATTTTATTTATTTTTTTTCCTCTTTTTCAGGATAGCCCCACTGAGAAAAGACTGGGACGTCAAAGAGATCTAAACACTGTGGGACACCTGGGGGCATGTGAGACCAAAGAGTCAGCTGAAGCAAAACTTCAACAATCTGTAGGATTTAAGGGTTTTACTGTTTCAGGAACAAATTGTTAGTGTAGGTGCTGCAGTGAAAGCCTCTGCTCGGTGCGGTTACAAAAAAATAAAAAGCAAGGTAGCAGGGTAAGAAAGGGCTGTGAGCGAGACCTTCAGGGCCAATCTCGCCAAACATTTGAAATCAATGAGGTAGCTTGGATGGGAGCCCGATGTGGTGTTTGTTAAAAAGATATTGCAGAACTGGAAAGGGTTGAGAAGAGCAGGACAAACGATAAAGGCTGAGGTAAGCAAACCTCTTCTCTGAAGAGCATCTGAAAGCACCTTTGTTCTCGGAGGGGACAGGAGGTGTGAGTGCGTCTGCAAAGGCTAGTCTAAGGGACGCAGTCTGGAAACACAAGCATCCATGCCCGGTGTCTGAGCACAAGAGGAGGAGGAAGTTCAATGAAACTGAAAGGCAAGAAATGCTGAGAGGGGGGAAAAAAAGACTCTCTCATGCAGTTTATACTGAGCCTGTGAAACCACCAAATGGTGCGACTAAAGCCGGAATCAGCGTTACCAAATGCATGTTTTGCTGGATAATTAAAATAGCTAGAGTCCTTCTAATTAGAGGGTGAGGGGGAACCCCCTTTCATGGCATTTAAACCAATCTCCCTCTTCTAAGATTAGCATGAAACTTATTGTCAGTAGCAGATTTTTTTCACCTGTCTATTAGTGGTGTTTCATCTAACTCCCTCTAAAAGTCTCCTCTGCTGGTAACTACTAGAAGTCAGTCGTTTGGCTCTGTTCCAGCCTGGGAATTTCCGTGCTCCTCACTGCAAATTATTCTTGGTCAGGATAATTGAACTGGATCCTCAGTGGATGTAAATTATCCCTGGTCTGTTGGAATTGCTATTGCACGGTTTGTGCAAATCTAGCGTTTATGGTATTGTGCGTGGTGGTGTTGAACATGCCACGAGTACGTTGGGTAGCTGCTCCTCTGGATATTTCGCAGGATTATTAAGTTAAATAGGTTAGCAGGAGGATTTGTAAAATGTTAATTTAATTGTACTTTAACTACGCTGATTAATTGTGCCTAGCTTCAGGAGCAAAGCACGCTCATCTGGTTGGTGCAGCAGAAATGAAGGCTGAGGGAGATACGTGACAATGTAATAATATAGTTTGATGTCTACTTCTTGCTTGCTAATTTTATTAATCTCTGTAGATTGGTAGGATTTATCCCTTCTTTCCCCAACTAGAGAAATCAAAAACTCCCAAAAAATGATTGCTGATAAACAGAACTTACTATTTAAAAAAGAAGGAATTTTTATATATCAAGAATTACTTTTTTGGAGCCATTTCTCTTAATCATATTGTGGTGCTAACAAGTAGCATATTGAAACATCTTTATATGAGCTGGACGTGAAGACAAGTTGTTACTGCACAGTGCAAAGACAAACAGATGAACAAATTTAGTATAAAAATGCATATGAAAAAGTGTAGTATATTCTTATTAGCTTGCTTTGAAATGCATGACCTCTAGTATTTTTCTAAAATGGTCGCACCTGATACCGTGGTCACAGATTTTAATTCAAAAGAAATCATTCACTTTTGAGTTACAGACCTGCTGAAAATTGGTGCTTGTACAAACAGCAGCTGTGGAAAGAGGCGCTGGATTTTCAGGTGTTTGACCGGAGTCGAGGGACTGCGGTTCAGTTCAGCCCTCAGCAGACATCGGATGTAGGCTGGCTGTTCCTTCTGCGTGCGGCTGTGCTCGTGTTTTAGTTTGGACCAGGAATGCACTTTTAAAGTAAATCTCTGACCATCCTCACTTTGCCGCACTTGTGCATCACGGAGTGCTTTCGGCATGTGAAATTGGTTTCCTTTCGGATGTAACTCAGCTGCATCCGACACATGCCCATCACCCACCGGTGTTCAGCGCACAGTACCAGACCAGAGCCAGGCCAAAGTAAAAACCTGTAAAACACAATGAGGACGCTGCGTCTTCAGAGCTGACTGCTGCATTTTACAGATCTACTCCCATCGCGGCCACAGGGTAAAGGTAAGGCAGCCCCTGTGCCTCAATTCTCTCTCCATCCAATGGAGACTGCCACCTGGCCTTTGATTCTCTTGCCTAGGATGGGAAAGAAAGAAGAACAAGCTTCATATAATGGCATCATTGGGGTGGGACTACATCTGTACATACTACTGGATAGATTTCTTTGGGGGAGAGGGCTGAAATTTCCTCCTTCCCAGTCTCCAGTGCATTGCAAGCTCTGTGGCATACGAACAGACAGCAGCTCTGTTGCTGGACTCCTTCCCGTGTTGCTACCATATCCTCATCTTACCTCAACAACCACCATGCCAGAAATGATCGTTCATATTTGAATGGTCATTTTTTTCATATCGTCATTTATAAGATGTTGTAGAAACTCCTTCTACAGCAAACCATTTAGATTACCCTAGAGCTTTTCTTGAGATGGAGTTTAGAAATGAAGAAGCCCCAAGACTGGAATTATTGTCTCTAGGAATCATAGAATCATAGAATCATTTAGGTTGGAAAAGACTTTTAAGATCATCTAGTCCAACCATTGACCCTACTCTACCAGGTCTGCCACTAAACCATGTCTCCAAGCACATCTACATGACTTTTAAACACCTCTAGGGATGGTGACTCAACCACCTCCCTGGGCAGCCTGTTCCAGTGTTTGATAACTCTTGCAGTGAAAAATTTTTTCCTAATGTCCAGCCTAAACCTCCCCTGGTGCAACTTGAACCCATTTCCTCTTGTCCTATCGCTAGTTCCTTGGGAGAAGAGACCAGCACCCATCTCACTACACCCTCCTTTCAGGGAGTTGTAGAGAGCAATAAGGTCTCCCCTCAGCCTTCTCTTCTCCAGACCGAACAATCCCAATTCCTTCAGCTGCTCCTCATAAGACATGTTCTCCAGACCCCTCACCAGCTTTCTTGCCCTTCTCTGGACACGCTCCAGCACCTCAATGTCCCTCCTAGACTGTGGCGCCCAAAACTGAACACAGTACTCAAGCTGTGGCCTCACCAGCGCTGAGTACAGGGGCACCATCACTTCCCTGCTCCTGCTGGCCACACTATTCTTGATACAGGCCAAGATGCTGTTGGCCTTCCTGGCTACCTGGGCGCACTACTGGCTCATGTTCAGCCAGCTGTCCACCAGGACCCCAGATCCTTTTCTGCCAGGCAGCTTTCCAGCCGCTCCTCCCCAAGCCTGTAGCGTTGCCTGGGGTTGTTGTGACCCAAGTGCAGGATCCGGCACTTGGCCATCATCCAGGGACTGAGTTGCAGTGATCAGTGCTCAGCTTTAATACCTTTAGTGTTTCATATGCTGTTCATCCAAAGCTTTGCCATTCCTTCTGCGCTCTGCCGTTGCTTTTAAAATTGCTTTGTTGCATAATGCCTGCATGCAGCGTTCAGAAGTGCGGAGCGCCATGCTACTGCGTATCCAATTGACATTCCCCAAATGCCATGTGAAAAGGGGGATGCATCACAGATGTAATTAATTTTCCCAGCTCTGACCATAGGCAAGAAGGAGCTTGGCGAATGGCGTGCTCAGCATCCCCAAATACACCAATAGGAACAAAAATAAGAAACACAATTAAGTTGCTAAAGTTATATCCTGGTGTTCTACCAAGTCTCTGTTCAGGACTTGGTCTTGGCTGGGGTCACCCAGAGAGTTGATCATTGTAAATTTCCTGGAAAACTGCTTAATTTGAAGCTTTACCTTTAAGCAGAAGATTTTTCAGTATAGGTCATGACAAATAGAAAGATATTCAACTTCCATTCTAACTTTAGGGTGGGTTTTTTTTTTTTTCCAATTATTGTAAGTTTTTTCAGGACATGTGGATCAATAAAGCTGATTTGCAGCTAGTGTAAGACCTCTTTATACACAGCTTCCAAAGAACTAACTAACTTTCTCTTAGTGAGAAAATCTTAGGTGATAAAGGTTGAGAGTGAGACATCACTAAGCTGAATGAGCTACAGCACGAAAGATCCGTAATTGATTTACAAGATGTATGTCTTCCCCTACCTGAATGACCTTTTTTTTTTTTCCCTCCTTTTTAAATCCCCAGGCTTTCTTGCTTTTAGCAAACACACAGGGAATGGTGACCCCTGTTGCAAATGGCTTACAGTAAAAAGGAATGAAATATGGCACAGAAAGGTTGGATTATACTGTTAAGCATGGTCATCATGAAAGAGTGGGTGCAACGATAACTCAGTTTTAAGCAGGTTAAGAAGTGAATATTTTCAAGGTCATCTCTTGCTGTCTGGAGCACATTTGTGGCTCTCAGCCAGTGAGTGAAGAAAGAGGAAGATCAGAGGAGGGACAACCAAGAGGACAAAACTGGCCTCTTCTTCCAGGTCCTCCGCAGGTCAATCCATCACCAAGCTATGATCTCATACCAGGGGAAGGAGTGCAGTCAAAGATGAGGTCTGGGAAGGACATGGGTTATAAAGAGGCCAGGTCGATAAGGGTCCTAAATTGATTGGTTTTTGTATGCCCCATATAGAGTTGTAGCCATGGGATGATCTTCCTTTTTCCTTTCTGTTTACTGCTGGAAGACAGTAACTAGGTAGGCTGCAGACTGGTAGGACTGTTCTTGTGGTAGGTATGTGGGACTGAAGGGGACACTCGGGTTCACTAAATCATGTCTCCTGTACTCGCAGATGAGCTGGTAATGGGTATCTCATCTAGAAAGATCCACAGAACATCCCTTCCAAAAGCTGCCAAACCTCAAAGGCTGCAAAACACTTTCCAGTGCCCTGGAATGAACATGACTTTCCAAAGTCCTTTTCCACTTTACTGCCCCACAGACTCTGCAAAATAAGAAGGAAGAGCCATGGGCGGCACACTGAAATAAGCTTTTCTTGAACAGAATATCACTCCCCCATCATCTGTCCATGGATCCCACATTAGGCTATAAGCTGTTGATCAACCCCATTTGGCACTCCAAAGCTAATATTTTGGCCAAATGAATCAGAGTTACTGCAAGGCCTTTGTATGAGAAACAGATTTGGCTTTTCTTTAAATTTCTATTTAACATCCCCCCCTTTTTTTTTTCCCCAGTTTGTCTAATCCTTGCTATTTAGAGAGTATCTGTACATTTAATCTTATTAGTGTTAGTCATATTAATGAATGCCCATCACTAATATTAAAACCAAAGATTTCAATTCCTAATTCATTCTTATAGGAGCATAAAAGCTCCTTGCCATAAACGAGCATGATTCCTGACAGTACATATAATTTCTACTCTAATTGTGTGAATTCTGCCTCATATTCCCTGATGGGATTATAATTGTTGTATAGTTTATCTTAAAAAAAAATCTTCAGCCCCATCCGTGATCTAGTACATCAAGTCTTACTGAAAAGACAACTGCCACGAGCAGTGGCCAAAAGTTTCCATCTGTGGCCATAAGCAAGTCCTTAGATACCATCGATAATGCTGCATTGCTCTAGTCTTGTGCACTTGCCCGGGGTTGTTCAGCCAGATCAAAATATGAATGTCAGGCAAGTAATTACAGTATCTTCCAAAGATTTGCCTTAAAAGACAAGGAGTACAGCGATTTGGAACTCGGAACAAAATATGAAAGATTATTAACACTCTTTTAGGTATTAAGGGTTTTGTGTAGATAATTTATTTGAGGAAGCTCAGGACTTGCTGGTGTGTGAGGATACAGCAAGTATGAATTTATACTTGAAGCTGCATTTCAGGTTCGCTTATAAAAAAAACCTCGGGTTTTTATGACCTGTAGCCTGCTAGTGACTGCAATTAGCAGGTTTTCATCTGCAAAGTGGAACTGTGTCAGAGGTGACGGGTCTATTTTCATATTATTTGAGTGCAGCCTACTACTTTCTCTTATTTACGTCAAAGTTACTCTCCTTTCCGCAACAGTGATAGTGGGTTTGTTCCCTTACGCCACTCAAACACAGACCAAAAGTCGATGCCCTTGCTTGCTTAGTGCACCAGCCCCTTCTCCAAGGGGAACGTGCATTTCGTTGCGTTTGTAATCCAGCAAAGCGGCGGGACGTACAGCAGAGCCCCTGAGGAAGGAGCACTTTTGGGGAATTTCTGTTTCTCCCGTTGCCATCACAGAGAAGCTCTGCTCTCTGGACACTTACCCAAACTGAACTATCCCACCTTTAAAAGTTCACTGCTTGGCAGCAGGGGCACAGCAAATGAGTGAGTTTTCACATCTTGGTCTAACTTGGCTCTGTTGTATTACCAGGAGTGGTACAAACTGTCTCCACCTTCATGAAAGCAAGCTCGACACTTATTGTTTTCATGATGTAAAGTAGATTTACTGGCATGCTAACTGATCTCTGACAGTATTAGGAGATAATTTTTGACTAATCTGCAGTAATGTTGAGGTTTGTTTTTTTCTCCTGCTCTGAAGAACATGCTTCCCCCCGTTACAACTTATTCTGCATCTCATAGATCACTGCAGGATGGTCCTTGGCAACTCAGGCTTGTTCAATGTGCATGCAGACAGATTGCATTATCTCTAATGTTTTGAGTCCGATCATGCTATGTATTTAATCTCCAAATCAATTTCCCAATGAGTTTTGAGAGCTTTTGTTTCTGTTAGCTCAATTCTGTATGTGGAGAACTTAGAGCTCTGTGGTTGCAATAGCTTGGGTCCTTTCCGGAAAAGGTACATTTTTTCTATCAGAGTCTTATAACAAAACCAGACTAAGGATTTCTGTGTGCCCAACCTGTCTCTGTCATTTACTGAATGGAAAAGGTTCAGGGTACTTGTTAGTACCAGTGGATTTATGGGGAGACTGGGTACTTTAAGCCCTCTGGATTTAATAGAGGAAGAAACCTGAACAAAAACTTCCAGAGATTCAGCAAAATCCCCTAAAAGCAAGCTTAGGGGCTGCAGATTTTGCTTTTCTTGCAGAATTGTCATGGGAACTTACATGCTGGTTGGCTGGACAGCCCAGCCATGGCCAGAGCAGCAACCTCGGACTTCAGTCCCCCGATAACTGGTGTGTTTATAGGAGGTGTTTGCAGCCTTGCCTTTTGCTTTTGACCAGCTCTTGAAAGCCATGAGACATGAAACCAAACTTGTGTGTGATTTCCTTACTGGGGCAGAATGTTTTATTTCTGGTAGGTAGACTGCTTTTGCCAACATAGTCAGAAATTAAAATTTTACTGGCTATTTCCTCCAGAAATACTTCTGCAGCTATGGTGGAGTAAAAAATGTTTTAATTTCATACTTTTCACCAGCTTCAGAGCTAATAATTTCTTCAGTGATGTCAATTTGGTAATGTTACTTGCCTGAAGAGAAATAATTTCATGCATGGCCATGCCAATTAAGTCTAATCCTTTTGCTGATCTGGCCAGAAACCTGGAAAATACTCACAAGTATAAACAAAAATTGTAACTTGAAGCAGAATGTCTCTCAAAACATAGAGAGACAGCACAGGGGCTTGGCAAGGAAAGAGGGAAAAGAGAAAATTTTGAGTAAAAGTTGAAGTTTGCCTTTTAACTGCTTTCTGTGGGAATCCCATCCGTTTTCCAGTGAGATCAATGGCAGTCTTCCCTTGCTTCACTCCAGTTTTGAAGAGCAGCTAGAATGGTGGCAGGCTTAAGTAAAACAGTGCAATTCTTGGCTCTGCTCCCCGTTTCCTTCCAGTATTTCAGTGTTCATTTTAAAGCACTAGGGGGAAAAACCCCATTGTTAACAGTGTTCTGAGAATACTTTGCCATGCGTTGCAAAGGAAGGAACAATTCCAGCAGAAATAAGGAGAGCTTGTAAGAGCAAGATTTTTTTTTCTTCTTTCCTCTAATGTTCTCGTTATCAATATTTCAACAGGACACAGCACTGTGAGATGGACTAAACAAAGTAATCACAGAGAAATGGTCGCTGTATTGTTACAGGAGAGAAACTGAAGAGATTCTGCAATAAAGCGCTTGAAACTCCTATGCCCTTAAGCTGGAATAATGACTGACTGACTTATTGCACCTTTCACTTAAAATTACTCTATACAGACAGTTTGCTTCACCCACAAATAAAACCACTACGGCTTCTAAGACACAACACGGCAGCAGCTTAGCAGTACAGCAAAGTAAAAATTTTTTACATGACCAGACAAAGTACACGCTAGTTATATGTTACTATTAAGATGAGAAGCGTTTAGATGAACTGAAATAACGACCTGCATTTTTTGGTACCTGGTTGCTGCACAAGGCTAATTATAAGCTGCCCTTTCAATTCTTCACGTTGCCTCAATTGGGTGCGTTATTAATGGATAACCATTACACTGCATCTGAGAAATACCGACCCAGACGAAAACCATCTGCTGCACTGTCAACAGCAGCCTGGATAGCACCTGCATCTTTTCCAGTCCTGAAAAAACTCATCTTTTCTTATCTTATGCATTCAGTTCCAGGTTGGCTTGACATAGCGGGGTAGTCTTTTAGAAACAAAGTTGAGAGAAACTCCGTAGAATGGCGGTGCATTGGAAATGAAAGCGCTTAGTTTCAAATTTACGCCCAAGGGCATTTCGTATTAGTATTATTGCAAGATTCGTAAAACCCAGTTGTGAGGTGCAGACTCGCAAGGGCGTAGCAAAGCCAGAGCCATCGACACCTCATTTTCTTTCCCAGCATATAACAAGCCTGTCTGCTGTGGCTCTGAAACCAGATACAATCGGTTCCCAACAATATCACTGTAGGTGTCTTTTTGTCATTTTCCTAGATAATTTCCTGTCAAGAGGATTAGAGAACAGCCTACAGAGAGAAGACAGCAGCTTTGATGACATCCCTCCCATTTACTGTTGGTTTTATCTGGTCTGGATGCTGCCCTGGCGCAGGGATTGTGGGAAAACACTGTGTAGGAGTTGCTGGGTTGGAGCATCCTTGTTGGAGAGGCTCAGAAACGCTCAAAGTTTCCAGAGTCCCTCCGGGAATCACAGATGTCAGTCTTTGTGCGTGGTCTTTAATAAATATTCTGCCTTTGAGAGATCAGGGAAAGAACACTTTTTGTGCAATACTGGGATGTACTGAGGAAAAATTTGGCTTTGCAATGGCAGCGACAGGCTTTCTTAGGCCAACTAGCTATGCTCTCTTCATGGTAATTAACATCCCAGCCCTCCAGATGACTGATGAAGAAGAAGCATGAAGGAGAGGTACAAAAGTCTGCTTCCATGCAAAAACTCAAAATACACGCTCTCTTTGGGCAAAAAGAGCAACCAAGCATTTTCTCTGCATTTTTAAAATCTTTTTTTCACAATGACAACATGAAATCCGCCTGTAAAAAGCCAGCCACTTAATACTCACCTAGATAAATTTCCCTAAGTGGCATTAGCGTGACTCATTTTAACAGCAAAAGGCTGATAAAGTGGCTGTTAGATGGGAAGCGCAGCCCTGCGCAAAGGCAGATGCCGGGAGCAAGCGCATGTGCCAGAAGCACACTGGAATTTTTTCCCTGCTTCTGGCTTGTTCTCGGGGTGTCTGGATTGCAGGCAGCCTATCCCATCTCCTGGTAGCGTAGTATCTGTGCCCATAGCTCAAGTAATAAGGCCGCCTGAATCAATAAAAGTCGTGTTGCGCATCAATATTCGTGGTTCTCGGTTTCGGTGCTCTGAGAGTTCAGCGCACGCTGCCTCGTCGGTGGATGGGTCCGTGCGCCTCCGGCTCAGCCAGCACAGCCGAGTGCGGAGGCACGACACCTGGTACCCAATTAGAAAAGATTGGCAGTTGTAATAAGACCAAAGAAGAGGGGTTTTTTTTCCTCCACAAATTTGTTGAACATAGGAGTTAAGACTTGTGGCTCAAGCTCCCAGGATCATCACTTTGGGTTAAGAAACATGAGAGGTGGTTTTTAAAGAATACTTGTTAGCTCCTAAAACTTCTCCGGTTTCATACTTTCCCACTTAGGCAGAAGATATAAACTTTGATGTTTAAAGCAAAATTGGAATTAAATTCTAGGCTTTTAGAGCTGTAAGAAAACAAGGCCAGTTTGGACGGGGCTTTGAGCAACCCAGTCTAGTGGGAGGTGTCCCTGCCCGTGGCAGGGGGGGTTGGAACCAGATGATCTTTAAGGTCCATCCTAACCCAAACCATGCTATGATTCTATGAATATATCTTGTCGTTTAGTTTTAAAGATGCAACTGTGAGAGCTAGTAACAGTGACTGGAGTATGCAATTTGCGTATGGTATTGTTTTACCTGTTCTCAGCGCGGTACCATTTTATTTCCTGACGCCCTCTCTCTCTGAGCACAGCAAACACAGTGCTGCTCATTTAGACTAAGCTTGGCTTTACTCAATACTTTTATTGACTAATAAAAATAATAGGAATAGCAACAATAAACATTCTTATGTATAGCTTGGTGAGGGCTGTGCTAGAGCTTTCAGGATGATCATGTTAAAGGAAATCGTCGGGGAGGCTTAATGCTTTTCAGACTGCCACCCAACCGCATTCTTGCGAACACAGCTCCGGCAAAGAAAGTGCCTTTTAAGTTCAGAAAAGAGAGGTTCTCTTTATTTTCATGCTGTCTGGATTATCATCTGGGTTTTTAGTTGTCGTTTTTAACAAAAAAAAAACCAAACCAACATTGCAGGGCTTTAAAGGCAGACCCAAAGGTTGCTCCTTCCCTGGGACAGGTTTATTCTTTCCCAAAATACAGGAAGCAAAGAGAGAAGAGAAATTGGGATCTGTTTCAAAGGCTTTTGCTAAAATCATTTGCATTGGCATCAAACCTCATACATTGTAGCTGATCTCAAAAACTTCTAAAATCAACTCCTCTCCTGTCTGCAGTGTCTTAATTAATAACACTGGAACTCTCCGCGTATTAGAAGGAATCCATTTGCTTGAAGAAAGAGAATTACAGTCTTGGCATACTTTCCCCGCAAATCAATTTGCATTCACTTCCTATGCTACTGTGGACTTGGATAAAACAATTGTACTTTTAAGACTCTGGCAGACGACAACTTTCAATGGAAATGTCTTTCGCAAACATTTTATTCTGACAGCTTTATAAGGCTTTGAGTAGGAACTTGAGGCTGAATTTAGCGTATTGATAGGTTTTAAGATACTGCAGGAGTAGAGCCTGCTGAAAGCAATTTCACAAGTCAGTCACAATATCCATTAGTTCACAGATACACTGAAGGAAACTTTTGCCTTCTCTCCACTTTAGACCAGTTCTTTCCCACCTGCACGAAGCACTACTTTGTCACGTCAGCGTGACGGTCAAGCATTCAGGACTGAAAAGCTAGCGAGCGCAACGTGACGGTGGGAAGCTGCAAACCCCGCGTTCAGATACACCTTCTTCACACGCATTTGCAAGACGGCCTCCGTGCCGGTCGTCATGCAGTCACTTGCCAAAAACCGGTGTGCGAAGTGCTTCTGATTTGTCTGCTGCTCTGGTGCTGGTAGCTGAAATACCATGAGCTCCTGCAGCAGTTTTAAGTGAAACCCCCCCAAAACTGCGAGCACCAGTACTAAATGCCCAGAAAATCTCCGCCATGGAGAGTCATACTTCTGTGTTTTTTCCCATTTACGCTTTTTCTCCCTGCTAGCGTGGATTTCTTTCCCCTCTGAAGCCCCTCCTGGTGAACCTGCCTCTCTCTTCCCTTCAACCTATCTGTGTCTGGCCATGCCGAGGGCTTTCTTTTTCTGACACTTTTGTTATTTTTAAACCCTTTACTTTCCAATTGTTTCCTATCTTGGTTGTGAAAAATAATCACATGATTATTGTTTTTTGGAAGCTCTTGCAATTTTTTTAACATTGAAAAAGTTTGGAAGAAAAGTGAATGGCAGAGGAGTAGAGAACTTCATCCTCTCTGGGTTTTCAGTACGCTTCGGTGGTCTCTCCAGTGGTGGGACAGTAGCTAAGTTAAAGCACACGCATTTGTTCTTGATGTAGCTTTTCCTACCTGGTACACCAAGTCGCTGGAAAATAGCACCTTATGCAAATATCCCTTTAGTTTCCACTTTCTGGAAGGGATTATGAGACACAGGGAGGTTTTAAAGGAAAGAATGAGAAGGTTGTTTTTTGGTCAAGCCCAGGTGGAGCAGGAATAAAGGAGAGGAAAGGTAAGAAAGAGGAGGAGAAAACAAATGAGAAAAAAGATGGAATCCAGTAGCTCAGAGGCTCTTGATTCTGGGTTCATTAGTCACCTCCTCCTTTTGGCAAACATATGAAAAACACCTTGATTCTGCTACCCATTAAAAAAAGGATTTACTTTCTGTCCAGCTTGGTTCTTTAGCAAGAGCTCTAATTCTTAAATTCTGTGGTAGAAAGGTGTTTGCAACCTGGGAGCTAAGAAAGATTAGCAGTCGATTCCTGTTTTCATCCCAAAATTACAGCTGTAGTGGCATGGTCAGCTGCAGCATCATGGCTTTCCATAGCAAAATTAAAAAATAATAATAATTTTCATACAAATTTGCATCAGCACCCTTTGTATTTGCTGCTGAGCATGACCATTTCCTTTGATATACTGATAATTTCCTCCCGGCTGACACTGTAAATATGCCTGTTTGGCGAGTTGTTCTGGTTTTTCCATGCATATTTATTATAAATTAAGTGCTAAGTTTCCTTGCATTAGCTCAGGGATGGATTTAAAGAGCAGAAAAATGCAAGTAAGCTTTTGTTTTATGGGTTACAGTTTTTATAATATACTTTCTTCAAGGAAGAATGAACATGCTTTCCTCATTGACATAACTCTTTGAAAGCTAATATTTTTACTAGTGTTCGCAGAGTGCAGTAAATTAATTTAAAATACCTTTTAAGGATGTAATAACACAATGAATAAGAGAAGTGGAGAGGAAAAAGTGTAGTGAGAAAATCAAATGAAAATAATCAAAGCTGATCATGCCAGTGAGCTTTCAAACTTTATATAATGATGAACTTTAAGGAGGCAAAAAGAATAATAATAATAAAAAAATTCATTTACTTCAGCCTAGAGACCTACTTCCATTTTTGTCCTTAATTATCCTTGTTGGCATTCATTATATCCTAGCTTAGCCATCTTGAAAATTGCCACTTGCCCTAAATCTGTAATCTTGGCTTTCTCTACAGTCAGTGAAGAGACCTTGACATCTGTGAAGAACAGCTTCTCTGGTGTGAGATGTGTGTCTCGTGCAGGTGAGGTGCTGGTAGGGTGGAGGGAGGCGGTCCAAGAACTGGCACAAAATAGATCAATAATTTTGGAAAGTGAACCTTGAGTGAAAGATATTTGAATAGGATCTGGGCTCACATTCCAGCTCTTTCACAGACTTCCTGGATTGTCTCAGTGCCAAAAGAAAACTTCTCTGTTACAGGGACATCCCAGTCTCAACAGGCAAGGGAATGTTTGTCTCCTCTGTCGTAGAGATGTGACAGCAAGACGCACGCAGGTGAGTAATGTCTCTGTCTGTGCCAAAGGCACTCACATGCTGGTTTCACTGTCTCACAGCCTCTGTAATGCCAATATTATATTTATGTTCTTCCTTCTGTCTTTCTTTCGCATCTGTCCTTGACTATGTTTGTCTTCGCCCTCCAAGGTGGGGCATATGATTCACTGAGCACCTTCCAAAGGTGCAGATTGGCGATTACTGCTCCTTGCCCAGCTCAGGAGTCTTCAAGCCCTGGATCAGATTTTGAAGTCGTGCAGGTTTTTCCTAACACATCTTTACCAAATGACCACATTTGGCCCCGTACACTGTGAGAAACCTACCTTCAAAACACTTGTGATGTGGTTTTGGCTTTGACTTGGGGAATAGCTCCAGCTGAGACTCTCACAACCGTGCTTGATCCAAAAGGACTGAGGTCTTTTATTCTGATGTTGGCTGAACTTCCCTTACTGCCCCTTCCAAGCCCAGGGTATGTAACTCTCAGGACACACTCCCTACTCCCAAATCTGTATCCCCTCACAGTGTTGTGGAGAAATAAGGAGAAAAAAACCAAGAATTGCAATGTAGCTCACACTCTGGGCTACCGATCACCTACCGGTATCGCTGACCCCAGTCTCTGGCTTCCCGTCTCTGACTCCCAGCTTCGGAATCTAGAAGCTAATGAACAATAATCAGTCAGGCCATCCATCAGTCAGTCAACTCGGGCGAGTTATCTTCAACTCTCCTGCTTTAATAAAGTCTAAGCCAACCCTCTGTCTCCATGTAGAAGTATGGCCCTCTCCTAAGGGATGAATTTAACTTAATTTATCTTTTAAGGAAGCATATTACGTCTGGCAGACAGAAAGTGGAGGGAGAGCTCGACATCCATCCTTACATGGATGTCTGCAGAAATATAAGTGGTAGGATAATGCAGGCGGTGTCAGAGAACCTGCAAATCTTCCCACAAATGTTGTGAATATTCAGACAACCCATTGCCAGCTCAGTCCCACAAACGTGCAAGGCGATATGTAGACTTCCCTCAAGATTATTTCCACAGAGTAAACCAGCTGTGGCAGAAGAACAGTATTCCCACTGCTGAACAGAATTGTTTTTAAAATTATGCAATAGCCATAAAGCCAACCAACGGAAATGTCCCGAGTATCCTAATTTCTCATAAATTCTGTGAGAACACTATTACATTGAGTTTGCATCTGCTGCCTTTACATCTGCAGTCCAGTGATGGTTAAATAGATGAGCATCAACCAGAAGTGAAGAGCACTTGAAAGTTCACAAGTCTGATTATAGAAATTGCTTGCATGACAGTATGCGGGTGCCAAACTGTAAAACTGGCATTAAATTCTTGCAAAGAAACCTTTTTTTTTTTTTTTTTTTTTTTTTTTTTTATAGG
>VYXH01011244.1:12539-24437 GCA_013397275.1 Burhinus bistriatus | reverse complement strand
CTCTGACAAGTGGACCCCATCAGGCCCCAGTAGACCATGTTTCTCAAAGCAAGTCTCACTATCTTAGTAGTCAAACCCCTGGCTGTTGCATCAGTCCTGTACTCATTTGTTAATTTGCCAGATTTGCCTGGCCCTATCAACCCCTTTCTCTTTGACCAAGAGGACTGACGAAAAAACTATCTGTGCCCCAGAGTCCCTGACCACTGCTCCCGGGGCTCTATAATCTTTCTTGGTAGTCCCCATGCTGGTCCTGGCTGTATCACTAGTGCCCCTGTGAAACAGTAGCAGCAGATAATAGTCACAGGACTGCATAAGACTTGGTAGTCTCTCAGTGACATCCCTGATACAAGCCACCCGTAAGTAGCACACTTCCCTAGAGAGTGCCTCAGGTTGGCAAATGAGTGCCTCTATGTCTCAGAAGAGAGTTGCCTACTATCACCCATCGCCCTTTCTTAGTTGTGCTGGTTGTTATACGGGGAGCAGATCAGGTTGCCTTAATCAGCTCCCAGCACCTCTCCTGATGTAATGGGTCTTTCCTCTTCATTTTGCAGAGCTGTGAAGCGGTTCTGCAAGAGCACCTCAGGCTCTGGGGGAAGTTTCTCCCTCCTGCTGGGCCTTGCTGTCACAAGTTTCCATTCTTCCATGTTACTGGCCCTCACTCCCTTCTGTGTGCGTCAGTGTGGGAGTTTTTTGGATGTTTGGCCATGGGCTGTGGCTCCACTGCAGACTGCACTTGGAACCAGCTGTCTATCTCATTCTCAACCTCCCTGATGCTATGCAGCCTCATCGCTGCTTTCTGCAGCTCAGCCACCTGCTGCAGGAGGTCCTCCGCCTGGGTACACCTTTGAAGGCAGGTGTGCCAAATATTCCTGCACCAGGAGAAAGGTCGAGGCACCTGCTGCAGTCTGAGATCTGCACTGCAGCATCTCCCTTCTGCAGTGACATATTCAGCTGCCTCTGGGTGGACGCATTGACCACCACTGAGGTGGATGGTGCAGACCCCCCAAGCCTTTGCTCTCAGGCAACTGCCCACCATTATGCCTTGAGGGTCAGGTAGAATGAGTGCCCTTAAGTCGTGCAGATGGTCACAGAACAGTGCCTGGTGCTTGACTAGTGGAATGCTCTTCCTTCAAAGAGGCGCCCTTCTCACGCACCCTTCCACAAACTGCCACGCCAGGACCTGGCTGACAGCCAATGCCCCATTTGCCCATCCTGGTTGCCGTGCTCCTTGTTGCTCGCACTCCCCAGGCTACATTTTATAGGCGGGGGGTGATCACTGTTGCTCTGGCAACACCCAGGCCCTGTCAGCATCTCCCACTGCCCTGGCGTCCCCCTTACCTCAGGAAAACCACCTGTGCGCCCAGATCTGCCGCTGTGCTGCAGGTCGGGCCGGCTCTGGAGCAGCTCCCCTTGAATTCTTAGTCTTTACTTTTTTTTAATAAGAACACTTCTTTTGAGAGAAGACATTACTTTTGTTAAGATTCTTCTGATTTCTTAAACTAGAAGCATATCTGAAGTGAAAATTTTGGGGTACCCTGAATGTTTAGCACTTTATTGTCTAAGAAAAAAAAAATATTTCTTGGTCTAAACTGAGAAAATTTGGTCAGGCCAAGGCAAAGACTACAGTTTGTTAGTTGTGCACAAAAATATCATTTAGAAACAGTGAAAAACAAAGTCTGGCATAGCTTCCTCACCATACTAGTCATTCTGCATGTCAGATGCCATTTCAACTGAATATATCACTACACCAGCAAAAGGATTGAGCAACCATTGCAATAATGGGATACCACATTCAAGCACAGTTTATAGTTTACACACTTGCCCATTATGGTCATTCAGAGTGTCTTTCTGAACATATCAAACATGGTTTTTTCCCAAAATAGGGACATTCAACAAAGACAATGGCATTACCACTCTGAAAGTTAGGCATAACAACATCTTAACTTCCACTCTCTTTTGTGCACACATTGAAGTTTAACTTATACCTAGAAAAGAACAAGTAGGTCAAGAGAAAAATGGGAACTCAAGCAGCACAGTCAGAGATATTTAAGTGGCTGAGTTTTGGATTTGAGTAATTATGTACTGGGGACTTAACTGTGACAAGAGTCAATCATGGTACTGTAGAGCAGTATTATAAGTAATGTACTGGAGTCAGAAGTTCGGGGTTGTATGCACTAATGTCCATCGTGGTCTTCCAGCTCACTTCATTTCTCCATGTTCTTTTGACCTTCTAGCCTTTCTACTTTTTGTCTATTTAAATTTGACACTCTCTATGCCTGTTACATTCTCCCAGTCCAATTTCTCACACTCTAGCCTCCAGTCTAAGTAGTGATATGTGGTGAAATTATCTGGGCAGGCCACCAGTGAAGAGAGAAGAGGTATAAAAAATGTGTAATACAAAGTAGCCATGAGTGGATCCTGCACACACTAACAAAATTTACAGTTTTAATGCTTTTTAAAAGAGGAAAATGTTCCAGAAAATGAATAATACATTCACACACCCAATGCAAGCTGTATCTCAGGAGAATCTCCTTGGGTAAAGCTTTGACTGTGGTTCAGCATTTAGGCCTTCCTGAAATAGGATCTAGGTAACAAAGCCTAGCTTCCTCCATAGGCAAAGAAAAAACTTAAATGAAAAGATCCAAAAGGACAAGGCATCCCTCTCACATTTGGGAATGAGAAGGACATTTCAAAGATACATCTACTGTACTGTGGCAAGTTTCACTTACATTCTTTATCTCATAATCTAGCTAGATACATGATGGTTTTTATTACATAATTCCCTCTTCTAATAAAAAGTAAGTGTATAATTTTTGACTCACATGTCTACCAATATGTTACATTCAGATCCCTCACAGAAATGTTTCTTTGTGTATGCAAATCTCAACTCTATTTTAAAGGGACATTAAAGATAATTTTCAAAATAACTACGATGTAAAAGGTATGGATAAATATATGGCCATATTAAAAAGATTTTTGGGGGGGAAATATATAATGTATTCATGCTACACATTAAAAACTCTTCATTGATGATGGAAAAATCATGTGTGCAATAAGAACAGAATATTTAGTTTATCAATTACAAAGTGGAGCACATTTGAGAACTGTTAGGACTGGTTATATGAAATCATTCTGCGAGGGATGCCTTTCATTTGTAGTCTCCCATCCAGCCTTCCTTGACATATGTAGAGCAGGCAATGCCAAATGAATGGTGAATGTTCTTCAACAACGCCAAGGCAATTGGGACTTCAGTCTCCACTGTCCTTAAAAAAAGAAAGAATTGTTCCATTATGGGTTCTTTTATCCCGGGGTGCAGGGACGGAAGTGTCTGGAAAGCTCTGCCTTTTAGTGATCATTGTCAAAGGCTCCAGCTGACCATGTGAGCTGGAGATGTAAGTCCTGTCATTCTGGCCTGAGCACCTTCTCATACCATGGTAAGTGTTATGCAGCCCCTGAAATGACCACAGCTCAGATATAAGTGAACTAACAGAACACATGGTTACACCTGACATCTTTTCCACATGAAAATTCTTCTCTGGGAAAAAACTCCAGAACAAACAGCAGAAATGCACGTGCAGGTCAGCCTTGTATGCAGGGAGTCCCATCCGTGTTTGACTTACTGTGTACACACTAAGTGCTCAAGTGTAAGACCAGTAAGTTTGAACTTTGTGAATGTTGTGCATGTGTCTGGATCCTAGACATAACAAGCTCCCTGTGCATGTGCTGCAGTATCCATGTGCCGAAAAATCTTATATAAGAAAGTTAGGACACTTACTAATATAGTCAGGAACAGAGATTGCCTTCTCTTCTGCTCCCTTCTGTGAATCGATGCGGACTAATTACAATCTAGAAAATGCAGTAGGAAATCGTGTTCAATATCTGTAGAATAGATATCGTCAACTCACTGCCTGCAGTTACAACGCATGCTCCCAGAATACTTTCAAATTACACAGGTAATGAATACTAATAAACAATTTTCAGTTCAGAAAAACAGTGACTAATGCATGCCATTACCTTTTAAAGGTGAGAATTTCTGTATCTTTACAGAAAGTCCAACTCATCCCAAACTTTTAAAAAAGGTTCTTTTATAATCCATTTTTAAAAACTGTTTTCAGAACACTGTAGCCCTGATAATTTCTTTTCTCCACCTACTTCCCATAAGAGAGCAGATCCCGTCTTAGATATTTCCTTTTGCCCTCTCTCTAACACTAATACTACCGTGACAGCTACAGCCATGGTTTCCATGAGAAAGCGATGTTAGTTAAGAATTTAGTATATACTTCTCCATATTTTGCTGCAATTTTTCTTGTAAAATGACAGAGTAGACTTTCAACAGCCTACTTCATCAAGGGCTCTGCCAGTCATCAGTTGCCTTCAACAACAGCCTGAGAGCCCTAGCTTTTTTCTCACAGCCATTACACGCAAACAGAAGTGAATTTGGCACTTCTGATTCATTCACTTATCTTAAAAGTGTGCCTCGTTACCTCCTTGTTTCTTATTGTACGAAAAGATTTAACCTAACAGTACCCTGGACACCAAAAACATCATATATCATTCAGATGATGTCTTGCTTTGTTAAAAGTTAAAACCAGAGGAGGTATTCTGACCAAAAACATTCAAATCTTATCAGCATGCCACTTCAATCCAGTTGAAAATCTGCTATGCTCAATGAACTATGCTGACTAGCTGCAAAGTGGACAGAATTTACTAAGTATGGTTTACCATGCATCCAATTGATCTGTTCTGGAAAACGTAGACTATTAGTATGTCTATTATTAATATTCTAGGCAAATCTTCCTGCTCACTTTTTGCTTTGTTACCACATGGTTTCTGATCATAACTGTAGCTTTACTTCAGTTTACCTTCTTCAACTCAGTATAAACACTAAAACGTTGTCACTAGGATTTTTTGAATACTCATACGTCTGTTAATCACTTGGAACTTGCACCTTGGATGGATGAACAGATCGAAACTAGTGGGCTGAACGAGCTCTCCAAGTGATGGAACTTTCTGAAAATAGGCAGGCTTTGGCAAAGCCAAAGGCACATGGTTTGTGAAAATTGTTAAGTACAACACCTGTGTGCCCAGAATGTGGAAAAATCAGTGGGAGTGATGGAGGATTCTTGTCCTTTCGTTGCTGAAATTTAAATCAATATGATTTTCTTTTGGATCAGATAAAGCATAGCTGATGCAATATTTCTTACCTGGATTGCTCAGCTTGTGCAAGAGGATAGCCTGGTGACCTGTAACATGATTTTGTATTGAAAAAAAAAAACCCAAAACCAGAAGTCAGGTTCTGTCCTTGGGTTAAATTCTAATATTGATTTATAATTCAACTAACTGGTAAAGGCTGTTTCAACTGAAATTATAAAGCATGCAAAAGATTGCACAGTAGAAATTGTTAAGATATAGATATGAACTTTTAAATACTCCATATTGGAAAAAAGATGGCAATATTAATCTGTAAATGTCTATATTATCAGAAAAGGGAAAATCTACGGAGGTCAAGCATTTTGACACATCATTTTATACTGGGATCACTGAAGATGTCATGAGGGTCTAATGTAATAGTGATTTTTGTATAGACCTTCAATAGTTTACAGGTCTGCTTCTAAGAACTCTTCCTGAAGTCCCTCTGTTCCCAAGCTCTGCAAAGACCCCAGTTATACCAGTGCCTACCTCCATTCATGCACTGCGCCCCACCTGGAACAGGTGGCTTCTCAGGAACACAAGTCTGAGACATTATGAAGGTTAGAGAGACTCATCTATTACTGTGACAACTTCTCACATGCTACTCAAATCTGTGATCACTAATGACTTTGCCAGGGCTTTGGCTATGGGGTGCACTAAAACTCAAATTGTTTTAGTATATAGTTAAAATCCAGGTAGTTGAATACGTGCCTGTACAAGTGCTGTTGCCAGTTCAGACTTCCCTGAAGATGTGATGATGCATCATAGGCAGACAGGAAATGATGAAATTCACCTCAGAAAAAAGGGAACAAGCACCACTGGGTACAGATCTGCTGGCTTAATGGGAAGGACTTTTTTCCAGAAGCTAGGAGGACAAAGAAAATGTTAGCAGATAACTATGAAAAATTAAAATCTACAAAGGGACTAAGAACTGGAATAAAGGAGAGGGGGGAGAAAGGCTTCTTTGTGATATGGGCTAAGGAAGGACAAAAAGAAAAACGGTAGGTCAAAATACTTAATGCTTTGACTGTGTGTGAAACTAAAGAAGTATGAGGAAAAGAAAAAAGGAGCTGGCAACTTGAATATGTGATCAAATTCTGACTTAGCTTCTCTTCAGAAAGAAGAGAAGCCTAAGAGAAGACAGCAGCTTCTGCATGGGGCTGTGACCACTTGGGAGGAACTGGCTAGAGTGAAAAATTGAGACCAACTATGGAACCACAGAACTCATGATCATGCACAGGAGATAAAAGAGAAAATAGAAAAGTATGTCTAAGAAGGTTTATTTTAATAAACTAAGAAATTTGGCAAATAATATTGGAGAGAAAATCTAAGCAAATAAAGGATTAAGAAAAAGCAATTCCTCAAAGAAATTATACAAGATGGCATTGAGAAATGATACTAAGAAATGACACTAAGAGATACAAACTATTCTGACACAGAGGAAGAATAGAGTATAATGAGAGACCACACTCTCTACTGACCATACAAAAGAAAACTAAGTTTGAGAAAAGTGTATGTAAAGAGTATTGGGAGCATTAAAGACAACATTTAAAAAGGCAAAACTTGAGTTCCAACTAGCAACAAACTAGTATGATATTGTCAGGAGAAAAATTATGGACAGGGTTGATTTGTTACTCAAAAAGATGGCAAACTTTGTGGTAGGAAAGATAAAAAAGAAAAGATGAAGTGGTTTTTTTGTTTCAGTTTTCGTAAAAAGAAGGTATATGCGGTTGACAAGCCCAATACTAATGACAAGGTAACAAGATGTCAGCCTAGAATAGGGGAAAAGCAATAGTCAGGGAGTACTTAGACAAATATTTTCAGAAAATTTGGACTTGGTGAACTTCATCCTACAGCACTTAGAAGTCTGAAGCAATCCTAGAATTACAGTGGTTATTAGAAACTGTTCCTGGATTTAATCCTCTAAGCATGATCTGGCACGGCTACAGCAGTAGCAAACGAATGCGGAAGGTAGTCAAAGGTGTGTGTTAAGTGTAACTGGTCGTGTGTAGCCATGTGCATCTCTGTCAGGCATGTGTCTGTCTCACAGTTAGTCCAAACACAAACCTACCATGAATAAATGAAAAAATGTGAGGATCTAAGGGCAATTAGAGGTCATTTTATACACTAAAAATTTTTCATGTCAGCCAGTTTTGATTTTCTTCATTCAACCTTCCAAATAACAAATAGGTGACAATAAAACAGCAAGCAAAGATCTTTTTCCAAAGGAAAAAAATGAAAAGTTACTTCCCTGCTGCTCAAGTCAAGACTGTATTCCTGGAACTTTCAATGCTGAAAATAATTCACCTCATAAGTTTACTATGCCCACCCACAAAGATAAAAGCAGAATTCGGCTAATGGTACATTGGAACAATGACAATGTTGAAAAAGCAAGCCTTAAAAATTTCTAAGCGATGGTAGTGACAATTATCTCAAAGGAGATCAAACAAAGACAGTTGTTCTCTAAAAAGCAGCACAGGTATCTGTATATTGAAGAAAAAAGATGCTCATTTAGTCATTGCTGACGACACCTTTGAAAACATTCTATCTTTGACTGTGATAACACCACAGCAGGGATCTTGAATGAAGCAGATTGAACTAATACTACATTTAAATATGCATCTATTTTGAAAACAAACTCCTTATTCATTTTCTATACTAATATCATAGAAGCGCTTATCTTCCTGCATTTACGTCAGAAGATTGTGAATGTCACCATACATCCAGCTGCAGAAAACTGTGAAACATTTATCAGTGTGAAGGTGTTGAGTTAGCACTAGGAAACTTCAAGAAAACACAAAAGGAAAAAAATTACACTAGCTTTAAATGGCAAGATGAAATAGACCAAATTTTTTTCTGCCAATTTCCATATTTGTGTGGTCATATATAGTTATAGAGACAACTCTGTTCTGTATTAAATGTAAAATAGTTTTTAAAAAATTAGTCACAAAACAGCCATATATGTCACTTTACACAGAATCACAAAATGGTTGAGGCTTGAGATTGGTTAGTCTGGCCTTCCTGCTCTGCAAGCTGGAGCTGGTTGCCCAGGACCATGTCCAGCTGGATTTTGAGCATCACCAAGGATGGAGACTCCATAACATCTCTGGGCAACCTGTGCCAGTGTTTGGTCACCCCTACAGTAAAAGTGTTTCCTTGTGTTCAGGTGAAATTTCCTGTTCTTTATTTTGTACCCATTGCCTTTTACACGGTCAGTGGGCACTGCTGAGAAGAACCAGGCCTCCTCTTCTTCATTTCTTCCCATCAGGTATTTATACATATGGATAAGATCCCCATGAGCCTTCTCNAGACCAAATTTTTTTCTGCCAATTTCCATATTTGTGTGGTCATATATAGTTATAGAGACAACTCTGTTCTGTATTAAATGTAAAATAGTTTTTAAAAAATTAGTCACAAAACAGCCATATATGTCACTTTACACAGAATCACAAAATGGTTGAGGCTTGAGATTGGTTAGTCTGGCCTTCCTGCTCTGCAAGCTGGAGCTGGTTGCCCAGGACCATGTCCAGCTGGATTTTGAGCATCACCAAGGATGGAGACTCCATAACATCTCTGGGCAACCTGTGCCAGTGTTTGGTCACCCCTACAGTAAAAGTGTTTCCTTGTGTTCAGGTGAAATTTCCTGTTCTTTATTTTGTACCCATTGCCTTTTACACGGTCAGTGGGCACTGCTGAGAAGAACCAGGCCTCCTCTTCTTCATTTCTTCCCATCAGGTATTTATACATATGGATAAGATCCCCATGAGCCTTCTCTTCTCCAGGCTAAACAGACACAGCCCTCTTTGCCTCTTCTTGTATAACAGATGCTCCTGTCCTTGCATCATCTTTGCGTTCCTGCCCTGAACTCACTCCTCTAAGGCCATATCTATCTTGTACCGGGGAGCACAGACTTCGAACCAGCACTCCAGGCGTGGCCTTACCAGTGCTGAGTAGACGGGAAGGATCACCTCTGATGTGCTAGCAATGCTCCTGCTAATGCAGCCCAGGATGCTGTCGGTCTTCTACCTGAAGAAGGCACACAATTCCTTTTCAGAAAGTGCAATCAAAGAGAAAGGAACATGCATGTATCAGACAGCAGAATGTAACACTTATGACTTGATCAAATTTTAGCTCAGATTGAATATGCAGGACTCCAAAGTAGACGGAGTAAATCTTAGAAGGCATATAAAATTATTTAATTCAACTCCTGCAAATGCAAAATATATTGTTCTTTGGATTTGTTTGCCCAGGACATGTTTATGTATTTCTTCTTATGAAGATAGACGCAGAAAAAGGGTTTGTTTCTAAAGAATTTAAAATACAAATACTTTGTGACCTTTCTTTTCCTCACTATCAGCCTTCCTCTTCTTTATTTTCCTACTTTTCAACTTTTCTTTCTTGACCTCATCATCATCCACTTCTTTTCCACAGTTCAAGAAGGCCATTCTCTTCAGAATAACTACAGTAGGTGCTAAAAGAAAAGAATACAATAAATGGCAAAGAAAGAACAGGGGAACATCAAGTCTGACACCTAGCTTTTTGCCATACTGTTACTGAAAGTCTGCCACTGATATAAACAAAAAAATGTATTTCAACCTTTGTTCTTTAACTATATATTCTAAATCTTTTAATAATAAGGAATGATAGAGTGTCCAATGTTCTTTTGCAGAAAAAAATGAGTAACTTATGTATAAGGCAGTAAGAGAAGAACCTTGCAGATGACTGCCTGGATTGGGTTAAGTAAAATGTTTATTTTTTTCTTATCAATGAGGATCACAATATCTCCATTAACATTCATTAAAATGAATTANCCTCTTTTCATTGCTTCACTTTCTTATCCCACAGCAATTCTGAAATTCATTTGTTCACAAGGGTCATGTAAACACATTAAAATATTTTTGTATAAGGCTATAAGTTTTTACACAAGGGATCTAGGATGTTGCAGCAGCTGATAACACTGTACACTATTTTGTTATCAATTCAACTTTGTTAAAGTCCCAGAGTAATGACTGATTTTGCAAGGGAAGACAAAGAATACTGTTTTAATGTATAATTCCTGCAAAAAGGATTGGATCAGATTTTAGATGTCCTGCCAAAGGAAGAACAAATAAAATATTAAAGGAGCTCCCCAGTGGTAAGAGCATCTTCAGACAGGGAGGAATTTAGAAAATACAGTTTCAAAGTGAAGGTTTACTCCAGGTTCTTCTCTTGACAGGAATACTCCTGAGTTTATGCATGGTTACTCTAGGGAGGCTAAACTTCAGAATCAGAGAGTCTTGATTTCTTTTTTTTCTGCTCAAAAGACTAACAAATAAAAAAAAAATTATATTTTTTATATCAGAACGTATTAGTCTTTTAAAATGCCCAGTATTATGAACAAAACCACAGCTTGCAATAATTGTTATCAATTTAGACTGTTTTGTTAATCTTAAGATAGTAAGATATTAAATATAATAACAATAAAATAACTTTTTAAGATTCAGTGTTACCATTTGTATCAGATACCAAAGAGGTATCATTGGAGCTAATTCCAAAATATATCCCAATGTCATCTGGAAGAGCTGAACATAATATCCACTTTTGCTTTTACATGAAAGTTACTTAGATTCTTGTTGTTGTCCAGAAGCAACTAAATCTTCATAATACTGAGAAACATAATGCCTGTCTCATGCCTTGACCTTGTAAAGATTGTAATTTTCAGCATCTCTCTGTCATGCCTACGGACATAATCTGGTAAGCACAGTCCAAAGATACGCTACATAGCCACTTTATCCATAAGATAACTAGAGATGCATCTTCATCAACTTAAAAAATTTGAGCCTAAAATTTAACAGATGAAGTAAAGGGAAGTTCCACCCTTTGAAGTGATTCAAAACTTCTTTCTCCATTTCCCAAAAGGCACCCTCAGTAGCAGCTATTGCATACCTTTACTGGCTTTCAATGCCTCTCAGTGAAGATATTTGACTTTATGTGGAATGACTAACCATTAATAAGAAGGAGAGAAAGAAAGAGGAAGAGAGAGCAAATGTGGGTTGGCAGTCATGATTGCCACTGACAGCATGAGAGACCTGTATTCCACTCCCTCCCACTCTGAAGGGTTAATATAAAACCACTAAGAACCATCTAACTGGAACTAGAAGGCCACAATCCATCACCCTCCAAAGTAAGAGCCTAAGTAATACAGCAGGGTGAGCAGTCTACATTTTTTGAGACACACAACTAACAATCTATTGTGGTGGAGCTGCTATGCTGGTGCTATGTTGCATGTCTGCTAGCAGGGCAAAACCAGTGCTGGAATTGCCTGATAAACTCAGTCTCCACTTCTCTGAGAAGAAGTGGCCTAGCAGAGTCTTCTGAAGATCACAGAGTCACCAAGGGGATGAGCTTGGAAGGGACCTGTGGAGATTATCTTGTCAAACATCCTGCTCAAGCAGGTTCAGCCAGAGCAGATTGCCCAGCACTATGTCTAGTCTACTTACATGGAGACTCCACAACCTCTGTGGACAACACAGTATTCAATGACCCTTATAGTAAAACAGTTTTTCTCATTTTTAAATTGAGTTTCTTGTATTTTGATTTGTGTCCCTTTCCTCTTGTCCTGTCACTGGATAGCACTGAAAACAGTCTGCCTCTGTCTTCTTGACTCTCCTCTGTTAAGTATTTATACACATTGAAATAAGATCCTTGCAAGCCTTCTCTTCTCCAGGC
>VYXH01011244.1:124-12436 GCA_013397275.1 Burhinus bistriatus | reverse complement strand
TCTGGGTACATCCCATCAGGTAACACAGACTTACGTATAACCAGTTTGTTTAAATATTTCCTGACCTGATCATCCTTCACTAAGGATGTCTTCCTTACTCCAGACTTTCCCACTAGACTCAGAGGCCTTGGATTCCTGAAGGTCAGTCTTACAGGGTGACTTTCCTGAATTCTCCTGGAACTCCAAAGCACACTGTGTCTACCTAGACCTCTCCGCTATCTGTCAAGTGAGGCTGCAGTTTGTCATTCCTTCACCTACTGAGGTCTATGTTTCATGTGCCCTCTGGCCACATAAAAATGTTGTCAGGCAGTTCATGGGTGAGAAAGGCTGGCTACCTGCTAGGCTATCCAGAGATTTGTCTCCATCTTTGGCTTCCTTAGAATTTAGTAAGTGAACATAGCCTTTCAGTGTGAAATACAAAACTTCTTTAAATTTGACAAGGTAAGCATCCTAAGGTAAGTGCTTCAGCATATCAAAGCAGAAGTAATTGGGAACTGTAAGAGCTGCTACGACAATGGAGATCTCTGAGCTGTGGGAAAGGGGAGCAGTGTTGTGGGAGAAAAGTTAACCAAGTCTCTTGCATGCAGATATGGGAAAGCGCGTGTGAATAGAGACAATACAATTTGGACCTTTGACATTTTCTTAGTCATCTGCCAACACATATATAGACTAATTGATTCACTATAAATTGATTCACCATATCCTAATGGATTCTCTTTAAAACTACATGTAATGTAAATATTATGCAAAATTATTCTGGAATCCTCATGATTATTAAATATTGAATAAGAGTACTTCAAAACAACAGTACCAAAACCCAAACTAGTACTTTCTCAGGATCTTAGAAACAATATCCCACTAACATTTGCGCAATATTTTCTCCTTCAGTGTCATTTTGGTTCACTGCAGGGATTAATATTTCAGCATGTGATTGATGTTTAATTTCTTTTTTAACCCAAATGTCTCCCATATAATCAGAAGGTGTCAAATAAAACCATTTTATATTATACTGAAATGAAATTATCTCTAAAACAAGTAGAAATGTTTTACATTTGTAGAAGCAAACTTGGCTGACTTCTGCCTCAGTTGCTCCTCTGTAATCTACTGATTCTGGAGATCTGATTTGCACAATCACTTTCTGGTTCTTTTTCATTAATTTTACAAGATACTTTAAGTAAAGAAATATTAGACTGCAGTGATTTGCATAATCCATACAAGGGTACACCAGTCTTCCTGTTTTAGAATCATAGGATCATAGAATGGTTTAGATTGGAAGGGACCTTAAAGATCACCTAGTTCCAACCCCCTTGCCATGGGTAACGACACCTCCTGCTAGACCAGATTGCTCAAAGCCTCATCCAACATGGCCTTGAGCACTTCAGGGATGGGACATCTACAACTTCCCTGGGCAGCCTGTCTCACCACCCTCATAGTAAAGAATTTCTTCCTGAGATCTAATCTAAATCTCCCCTCTTCCAGTTTGAAGCCATTACCCCTCATCCTATCACTACATGTCCCTGTAAAAAGTCCCTCTCCAGCTTTCTTGTAGGCCCCTTTCAGACACTGGAAAGCTGCTATAAGGTCTGCCCTGAGCCTTCTCTTCTCCAGACTGAACAACCCCAACTCTCTCAGCCTGTTCTCATAGCTGAGGTGCTCTAATTCTCTGATCATCTTCGTGGTCCTCGTCTGGACTCGCTCCAAGAGGTCCATGTCCTTCTTCTGTTGGGGGCTCCAGAGCTGGACACAGTACTCCAGGTGGGCTCTCATGAGAGCAGAGGGGCAGAATCATCTCCCTTGACATGCTGGCCACACTTCTCTTGATGCAGCCCAGGATGCGGTTGGCCTTCTGGACTGCAAGCGCACATTGCCTGCCCATGTTGAGCTTCCCATCAATCAACACCCCCAAGCCCTTCTCCTCAGGGCTGCTCTCAATCCATTCTCTGCCCATGGCAAATGGCTACCCCAGCATGGAAATGCAAAACCTAACCACTAGGCTTACATAAAGAGAAAACATTGGGTTTCATACGTACATTATTTTACTATACTGAATCCTAAAAGACCGTGACTTCCCTGTCACCATGGTGACCTTTTTTGTCCACCTGTGAGATATTACTACTTCACAATAAGAAGCAGAAAAGTCCCTCCCCACCACATTCAAAATATCTGTGAAGAAACCATACCAGATGAAGTGAAATGAAGCTGTAAGCGATAATTTCCCATTAATGGAAAAGAGTTTGAAAAGTTCAAATTTAGTCACTAGGAAACATTTCTAAATACCTCTGACTAAGTAACTGGAAGTGCTGCCAACACTGGATTAGCACTGCACCACAAGCAATTCCTCTTGTCATACACCAGAGGATACATGGAGTGATGGGAATAAATTAAAATTTAATCTTTCAGATGTCTGTCATTTTTCAGAACTCCCTATGAGGCTCTTTATACAGAGTTCAAACAGAAGCCTTTTAACTGTGCTGAAGGCAAGCCAGATGATACCATTTTCTGTACACTGAAAAGACAGAAAGCTTGGTCCTTCTCAACTGTCATCAGTCTGCAGTTGATTTAGTGTTCAAACGAATATTGTTTTACAATTATTTAATTGAAATTAATGAGATAAATACTTACACTTTTTTAGAAAACTTAGGGAAATCCTTTTGTCTCAGTGTATGCACCTAAAGAAAAAACTGCAAGGAAACAACCTTGTGCCTTCACTCTAGGCTGAAAGTATTTTAATACTAATCAATGCTTATTTGTGCTATGAATTTCTACTGTGCATTGTATAAATGCAATACACATCTACAACCTCGCCAAAACAAAAATAGGCATCAGAGAGTTTTTTGGTACTTTTGTGCTCACCAAGACTCCTGCCCGAACCAGATGACTGCTCCTGCAGACATCACTCAGAATTCCATTAGCTTATAATGGGCACCATTACTCAAATAAAAATGTACCTAACTTCCACCCGAAGCAGCACCTTTATGTGCTTCCTGTGGCCAGAAGCCAAGATACTGGAAAGCCTCACTCTGGGGCAGACATAGATCCACCAGTGTTAGATGTAAGATCTGTTACTCCATCTAGCCCCCTTCGAGATCTTGGAAATGAGCAAAACAACATTATTCAGTATTTCTCAACCATACAAAAAATAGGACGAATATGTCCCTGTTATAAGCCAACAGGAATTGGCAGTCCTAGTGTTCCTTAAATAACAGAATAACAGAATATAATGCTACCAATTTACACCCCGTACATTAACCATTTTCCAGCACTTGAAATGTTTAAAAATATGAACGGAATGTACCACAAATAAAAGAGATAAGCTACAGAGACACTGGGACTCATTTTATTCTCATTTATACATGTATCAAGAACAAGTGTAAAATCAGTGAAATTATACCAGTATAAAAGTGGCACAGAAGAGGAATTCAGCACATTTTAAAGAACACACAATAAATCATTTAATGTAATCTGCCACATGATTCTTACGTGTGCCAATTCACCAAGGCAGAGGAGCACACAAAGTTGGCTGTATTTGACTGATCTAACACCAGAGCTGGAAGAGGATAGAACGTATCTATCAACTCTGCACATTGCTGGCCCATTACAGCTTCCTCAGTACCCTAACAACTGTAATCCACTCATGAATCAGTCATGAGTTACACAAAAGAGGCAGCTGATACTGAGCTTACATCAGAAAATGGCATGCAAAAGCCAAAATTAAATACCTTAGCCTTCACAGCCTTTGATACGGAGAGCTGTTAATTTTACAACTGAACAAGAACTGCATAACCAACTATACCATAAAGTGTACATGCGCGAATTTTCACTGAATTGGCCCCACAGCATAGTGCTGAGGAAGACATTTAAAATCTCATCTATTTATATACATTTATAAAGCTCAGCTACAATGAGCTCACTCACTACTGTCTATACAAAATGCTAAATTTGATCAACCCTTTTCTATATGGCACATAAAGAGGAGAGAAAAGCAGAACCAATACAAAACCTACTAAAGATGAGGTTTTGAAAAGGTCAGGCCAGTGAGACAGCACTGAGTAGCAACCATGCAATATAGTCAGTGACACGTTATCATGCAAAGTGAGAGCAGAAGACAGCAGATACCAAATCCGACATCTGTTGCCCAAATTAGAAGAGCAAGGTGAATATCACCTGAAGATGCTGACAGCGTAATGAAAACAAAAGACAATCTTCAAGACTAGCATTACTAAACACTGATGAAACAGCTGGGGTGAGCCTCTGCTCCTAACAGTGTCTAGAGTCTAGTGTAGCAATAATTTGCTGGAGAAGGAATAAAGAATTGCTAAGGTCTGCTAACTGATTTTCAAGATATAAAAATATAACAAGTTCTGCTCTGCCACTGACAGTGCACTGTCAGCCAGCTAGAGTATATGAAGAGTGAGAGCTTTAAAAATATTTTTCAGATTAATTGTTAAACAATGATGTTACCATGAAGAGAAGCTACTGTAGGTTGCTTTATTTCAAGTAGGCTGAGAGGCTAGAGAAGGACACAAGAGAAATGTTTTTGCTCTGGATAATGGAGTGTGAAAACATGATTAGGCCCATTTTACATGTGTAATTATATTACAACTTCTCTTGCATAGGAACTGGTTTGTTTTTTTCAGAGAGCCATTTACAAAATCTGAACATCGTGTTCATACACAGCCAGATCCATGCTCGCTGTAGGCAATGAGGCATATTATCAACCTGCAAATCCACCTGAGTGTTACTCAAGCTACTGAGATGTGTGACAAATTATTTCAGTGTGAGACATCCTACTTTGTTGAACACTGGATTACAGCTGAAAAGGGTAAGTTTTTCTGAAAATGTATTATCTTCTTTGATTTCGCCCATACATGGGACAAACTAATTAAAAACAAAAAAAGAAACTGGTTGCGGTCTCTGGGAAAAGTTTATAGCGCATCATGCCCCTGGTGCTCCACAATTAGTATCTTGCATCTGCCAGGCTTTCCACAGGAAAATTAATTCAGCCCGTCACCAGTGCACTGTTACCATGTCAATTCCCTCATCAAAAGTTTCCTTCACAAAAAAAAAGTGGGCCATCCCACCAGAAAAATTGACAATTCAATGCATGTATGTGGAAGAAGGGCAAACTCCTTGCTGCCACACTTTTCACTGGTGAGATGGCACAAAGGAATGTCAGTGTTTTGGCTTTTTTTTTATCTTCTACTGCTGCAGAAAGTTAATATGCTTATCCTGTTTCATATTCATATGCAAGCATGGAAATACCTGAAATCCTCAATCTCCTTCTTCAGAAGTCTCTGCTGCTGGGAGGACAGGGGACAGTAAATGGACGAGACCAAACCAAAACTGACCAAGTTACCAAAGTAAGATATCTTTCTTCTGTCTCTGACAGCCGCAAGCTCTGTTTCACCAGTGAGAAAACCACAACTTTCTTGTTTCTCCACTGAGAGGTTTCCCATCACAGTCTGCATGGTCAGACTTCCTCTCATCAGCAATGGAGATACGTGTCAGTAGCTAGATACTTAGAGAAGGACAGAGCGCGTACACGAGTGAGAAGACAGGTTACAACACACATATAAAAAGGCCTTTATTAGGGCTTCTCATTTGATTTTAGAAAGATAGTGTTCATTCTACTAAGCTTCTCCGTTAACATTGATTCAGCCTAGTGTAGTTGGTGTGAATGGAACTAAGCCAATTTAGAGCTGAGGGCATAGACAAATGATTTTCCAACTTCTATCATTTCATGTGTCAGAGGCAAACGCTACTGCAGAAACTGTCAGCTCAGATGCCCCGTTGGTGTTGTCCCCATAACTGTGAGTTGAATACGTCATGATCATCTGTGTGCAACTATGCCAAACCTGCTAATAAACCAGTAAGGTCAAGGTCATTCAAAGACAGAAATGATATTTATGGAAAGTTTTACATCTGATTAAAGAAGACAAAATTTGAGTTAAATAAGCATGACTAGAAGCACTAGATGCTAAATTATTCTGTATAATTCTGTGATTCAGAAACATGAATTAGCTGATGCTCAAGGCAATGAACTGTTGAAGTTTTAATGTGGAAAGTTCTGCCTATTGCCATTAATAAGAATTGCCCTGACAAATACTTCCCTCTCACATGCTGCGTATGTCCATGCAATGATGTCCAGCAGGACATAGGTACTAAGTAATTATATGAAACTTTTTCTGAAATCTACCTTATAACATTCCAAGACTTTTCATAATTCTGACATTTACTTTCAGAAAATGAATAATACATAGTAATGAACAGAGCCATGAAGTCCAGATTTGGGCTTAACCTCTGTTTTGAATGTACTATGTGGAGATATGACAAGGGCAAGATCCAACAAAATGGTGCACATATCATAGTGGCAGAGCAACAAGGCACAACATAATCATACATCCCTTCTATCAGTAATGGTACATTAACAGTATTTTTTGTCACATAATAATTATCTGGGATGAAGGAAGCAATTACAACATAAGTAATTGTTTAAAAATCTTCCTGAAAGTATGAGCTTAAATTTTTAACTTATGCTGACCTGCATATTCCTCCTTAAAATAGTCTCAGCACTAAGAAGCATTTCATATTATAAACAAAAGAGTACCATGATGGTATTCTGTATTTGAACCTACACTTCTTTCATTTATTTCGTCTAAAATTATAAATTGAAGTTTCACACATAATATTTGGCTTCTCTTCTGAAGTTTTAATTCTTTAAACCACTTGTATATTGTAATATGAATTTTAACCAAGATCTCATTTAATTCATTTTAGTTCTCAGAAGGTCTACTTCTCTTCGAACTTTCGGTGCGATTTCAAGTAAGTCAGTACCCAATCCAAAGTAAATATCTGTTCTAAAACAGCATAGTCACACAGAAACTACACAGCAACTAGCTTTATTTATATGATATACTATTGGGTTTATGTTATAATTATTGTGATCCTTCACAATAAGGACTACCTATGTGTTCTTGAAACTCTTACTGGTTAATGCAAAAAGTAGATTTATAAACAGTTAGCTATAATTTTGAAAAATTATAGAGAATATTAATATAGTAGATTTTAAAACAAAGAAAAACACCCATAAAGAGAATGCATCATCATCCATTTCCATTTTACAAGACCATTTCTCCTAAAGGATAATGTCATAAAAATATAACTCATTAGCCTTTCTCTTGGCTTTTTTTTTTTAATCATTAATGTAGTTGTTTTAAGAGCTCATAATATCAAGATTTTTATCTTGAAGGCTTGTCTTCATTGTCTGATTATGATAAAAAAATTTAAACTTTTAAGCTCTTAAGTGCAAATCTAGAAAGAAGCTACCAAGTCCATTTTCTTTTCAAAACTCAGACATGGGTGCAATTAACTATATTTGCAGTTTTCAGATCAAATGTTTAGAAAATTCAGTTCTCTTGACGCTACATGTCAATTCCTTTGTACATTGAAGTCAAAGGCAAAATTCCAGCTGACTTCAGTGAAGTACCAGAAAATCTCATATAAAGAGATTTTCAAAAACACTCAAACTCTACAAATACCAATACAGAAATATCTGCATGCTTTTATTAAATACATTGACTTATATTAGTTTACGTATTTTCCAAATAATACCAAAATTTTATGTCAGATAAACCATCTTGGAATCTCTTTATTAAAAAGCTTCTCATAACTGAAGTTAATAAAGCTTTAACATTTCTGAAAACTGCATTTTTCCCCTCTGTAATTTTCAAGCAATTCTTATATCTGTCAAAATAGCCCATGGACATAAACACATTTAAAGTAATACACTCATAGAAAAAGAGTTTACTCTGCATTTTTGTTACCATAAATCAAAAACTGGGAAAATTATTTTAAGCTGCAGCATAGTAGTAAGAAAGGTGTCTTGATTATTAAAAGAGGAGTATCTTCTGCAGAGGGTAGAAAATGATAAACAGTGATTAGGTTTTGTCTTTTTTCTCTAGATATTAATTAGCTCATCTTTTATTTTGTTGTAAGATGTCTCACCACTATTGTTCCTTGTTTATTCATTACTTGAAAGTTTGTTAGTTTCATTCCTGCATTTTGAAAATGCATTGAACGTTAATAACAGTAACAAGGAGGAGGTTATTGATCACAGAAACAAATAAAATTTGTCCCAGACCAGCTTATATGCAGTCCTGTGTCTACAGAAGGAAAACTTATTACGGCAGGATTCTGGTTAGAGTGAAATGAACGGCAAAAATCACAGTTATTTCAGTTAGATCAAGGTTTTGCCTAAAGTGGCATCAAATCTTTACAGTATTTTTCAAGTTCCACAGGAGAAATTATCTTTAAACTAATTCATATTTAATATAAGTCTGCTAACAATTCTTTAAGGAATAAAAAAGTTTTGTGAAGAAATTATAGATGTTACCTGAAGTATTGTTACAGAAAAGTAACTTTCCTACTAGCCATTTTCTGGCCAATAAATCATTATAACTGTGACATACCTATCATCAGCAAATGATTATCCATTTATTCTCTCACACGTATGAAATTTCTTGAAGTTTCACTGTTATTCTACTCCTCATTTGCACCACTCTGCCATTGTGTATATTTTCTATAACATTGTTCTTGAAGTTCCAACATCAGGAAACAATACCTTCAAGGTCTTCTATACTAGTCTTTTCACATATTTACAGGTTATTGATTTTAGTATTGGATATAGTTTGAAAGTATGCTACTGTTAAATTTGTCCCAGATCATTTGTAATACCTTGATTTTCTGCAGTGTGTTTATAACGAACTCAAAATAAATTTGTATGGCAATTTACTGCTCACATCCGTGTGAACTTATCAGTATTTGTTAGTGTAACACACACCAGTGGGTGACACTTTTAAATGCAGACAATACAGGAGTTTAATATCCATCTTTAGGTGTCATTTGATGGATGGGAGGAGGTAACAGTTAAGCAGAGTTCAGCACTTCTAAGAAGGAGAAGGATTTAATGCCCTTCTTTTCCAAGACTAAGAAATGAAGTATAGGGGAGGAAAGCCCAATAAAATGTACTCCTCACTGCTAGGCTCTGGTTAAAGGTGAGAATTCTCATGAAGTTCTCAATCCCAGAGCAAAACTGGGATCACCAAATAGCTTTTATATTCAGTGCCGAGTGCTCATGCCTCAATTCATTAATTTGCAAACTAACCCTTGATTCTGTCACCTTTGCTGCCAACATTTGAGCTGTTTGAGATTACATTTGAGCTAATTTCTTCCTTCTTCACTGAAACTGGTTGTACACAACTTGACAGTTTGATCAGAGATCCAGTGATTTGTTGGGTAGAAATACCATGCCATTGGGCTGCGTAAGCCCCAACGGGCCTGTTAGACATAGCTTGGCAGTTCTCCATATTGAGCATTACAAGTTTTAAAGGACTGTATGTATGTATAAAGAAAATTATGAGAGCCAGCATGTAGCACATTCCTACTTCTGGTTTGTCACTCCATTCAGACACTTCTGTCACTGCTTCCGCAACATGAAGCTACGTGTTGACAAACTGTATTCATCTTCCAAAGCCACAAGGAGTTAGAATAAGCATCATGAATTCAGTACTGGACAGGATAAACATTAGGGTGCAAGAACAGTAAAATTTAACATAAAGTAGATTCTAAGATTTTGAGTTGAGAAAAAAAGGGGTAACTACACTGGAAAAATTTTGCGGTTACAGTACAGCACCAAGTATTTCATTTGCTGATCATACAAAACCTCTCCACAAGCCAGCCACTGAAACACCTTGTTAGGCACACATTAAACTGTCTGAAGCGGGTTATTTAAAATTGCACCTGTCCAGAACAACTTGTTATTTCCTCACTATTATACTATTTATACCCCTTTCTTTAGAAGTTGGTGCTTGAGATGACAGAGCAGAGCTGTCAGACCAGACGTTGCACTGGAGAGGCAGTGTTGCACTGCAGAGTTGCACTGGGATGGACAGTGGGCCAGATCCTCAACTTCCAGCAGTCATACTGAAGAAAACAAAACTAGCTGCAAAATGCGGGTCTGGATCTAAACTTCTAACTGAAGATCTCATTTTGCACTCACTGTCATTATGAAACCTAATCCACCATTACACATGCTCCTCCTGGGTCTACTTTTCCTCCTTCCAATCTTCTCATTTTTGTATCTGACTGCGATCTTATTTTGTCTAATTTTTGAGCAGCACAACTTCACTAGCTTCAGGAAAACTGAATTTGATTTACAGTGGTGATGTTATATTAGAGTTAAACCAACGATTTAGACATGATTGTTGTCAATGTTAGACTTATTTTGCAAAAACCAGATTTTTTTCGCCATTTGCTGTCACTATGGTAACAACATCCAAAGACTTGCTGTGACAGCATGGGCAGGGGTGGGAGTTGTGATGAAAATGAAGCCATAAAAATATTCCTCTTGGCAATAAATTAAATCTGAAGTAGAGTCATATTACTATTTTCTCTCCATACATCTATCTTTTCCGTGCTATCTTTCCACCAGATTGTTAAAAACCCCTGGTTGCTATTTCTAAATCGTATGATGCGTGAAAAGTTTTTTGCTTCTGCACTTCTAAGATTGGAGAGTGCTGATGCAGAGTTCTCAAGCTAATAAATTCAGGATTTAGCATTTAACTTGGCTCTTTAAGGCAATATTTTACTACTGCTTGTAATTACAGGAAAGCCCTGAGGGGACCTTGGGTGATAAATACAGTATAAATATGAATATTGATTCAGTCAGTCAATCAGCCAGGCATTATTTTATATAGTACATCTACCTTTCAGTGTTCATCTTTGGTCACTGTAGCTAAATAATGTAAAAAGAATTAGAATCATAAATAAAGCTTTTGCACAGGAAGAATAGTTCTGACAGAAGGTGTAGTGCATAATAAATATGCACAAGAAAGAAACTTATTAATAAGATAACTAGTATTCTAGCTTCTGTAGCAGTACTGTCAATCGTGCCATGAGCCAGATGTCAACCACATTCCCTAGAGGCCAGTTATTAATTCCTTGGCTAAGTAGCAATATAAGCAACATTACTTTAAACATGAGCTGGTTCTCCTCTACTCTTAACTATCCCACAGCGCCAAAATTGTAATGAAAAGAGATGTCGAGCTCAGACAGACAGTCATTTGCAATCCAGTCAAGTGGATATAACTACACAGAGACAGGTTTTTTCTGTTTATGCTTTTTATCAAATTAAGGTTAAATACACCTGGTTTCTTAAAATTCCTCCTTTCACTCCTCTAAGTATCTGTACTTCAAAGTGACCTTCTTATTTGTAGATTTGTGGAGACTGGATAGGACACATGTTGCATGGTGCTAATCCAGCAAACAATTAAAAGACATTCTTAAATTTAGAAGTAATCCCACTCTTACTGAATCAAACATTAAGCCTCAGCTTATTTTGGAGAGTGTTTGCTAAGTTTGAAGTGAAATACATGTACAAGTGCTTTGCTAGATAAGATATAAAGTTTTTACATTTCTGCTATTTCCTTGACAAAAAAATGACACTAAAAAAAAACCAAAAAACCCCAAACAATTAAAATGTTGACAATGGAATATCTGAAATTTGGTTAAATTCTGAATATTACAGTAAATGTTGTTTAGTAAGAACAGAAGTTTACTTATATTTCAACTCTCAAAATAGCATTCATATTTACCAACAAACTATGTGCTGGGTTGACTCTGGCTAGCAGGTAAGCCCCTACCCCGTTGCTTATTCACTTTCCCCCACAGCAAGATGGGGGAAGAATTGGAAGAGTGTAAGTGAGTTAAAGACAGTCTAATAGGCAAAGGAAAGAAGAGAAAGAAAATTTTTAAAAAAATTAAAAAAAAAAATTTAAAAACCCCATCTGTCCTCCAGTTTTAATGGTGTTTGTGGTGTAATATGGTATGGAATAGCCCTTTGGCCAGTTGGGGTCAGCTGTCCCGGCTGTGTCCCCTCCCAATTACTTGCCCATCCCCACCTACTCACTGGTGGGGCAGAGTGAGAGACAGAGAAGGCCTTGACACTGTGCAAGTCCTGCTTAGCAATAGCCAAAACATTAGTGTTATCAACACTGTTTTGGTAACAAATCCAAAACACAGCACCATAAGGGCTGCTATGAAGAAAGTTAATTCCACCTGTGGTGGTGCAAGCCCCTACACACACTCTCAGGCCTCTTGATACTTGGCGCAATTTCCTCCCCATCTGGGCCATGTAATAATACCACGATCAGAATGATACATAATGGTCTAACATGAAAGAAAGAAAGGGTGGAGAGCAACGGACTAGAACACTACGGCAACCCCTTCGTGTAGCTGGTTCTCATGGCTCCTACC
>VYXH01011242.1:437451-452781 GCA_013397275.1 Burhinus bistriatus | reverse complement strand
GCCGGGGGCTGCCTGCGCCGCTGCGGCGGGGGGCCGGGAAGGGCTACCACGGTTAAAATATTGATGTAGTCGCAAAAATCGTTCATTAAGGCAATTTAATCTTTGCTATTAAATGTCCTTTCAATTCATTTGGGGTAATTAAGATGCAGTTAAAGTGATTAAATTCTAATTACTTATGGGAGACAAAGAAATATTTGTCACAGTAATATGGTTAACTAAAGACCCAGCTGAAGAAATTTAACATTTACCTTAAATGATATCGCAGGAAAATCGGGTGCTTTCCCCTGATTGATCCACTTCGCAACGTACTCTGTAGTGGTGATGTCAGCTCACTCAAGTGGTTACAGATCCGTCAGCGCTGTAAGTTTGTGTAAACCCCAGAATCCCAAACTGTTGAGTCAGCGCTCCTTAGTCAGATTCACTTTATTATTCCAGGGGCAGCAAATTAAGGTCACGCATTTTAATACAGTGCACACGAGCGAGATGTTTACCATGCAGTCTCAGCTGGGATCTATATGTTGGCAGGCTGATGTCATTTGGTGAGCTTCCCATATAGGAACATATTTTTATCTCTTTTCATGTTGTGAAACAGCAAAAAGGGGAGTATTGCCTGGACTTGACGGCAGAGAAATAAGATACAGATCAAACGACCTCTGAGTAGATGGATGCACCTGCACTCTAAATAAGAGTGGATACAAATCACCAGAGAGACAAGTGCAAAATGCTGAATGATGCCAGGAGTAACAAGAAATAATTTAGTGTGGGTTCAGACATTTCAGCATAGCCCATGCTCTCTTCAGTTGAAAGGGAAAAGTTTTGGGGAGCAACCGATGGACTGTGTCACCCATGTAGGTTTTCGCCACTGACACGTGAATGGCTTTACCCTACGGTGGGTTGGAGCTTTTGGGGAGTGCCCTTTGCAGCAGCAATGCTGTCCGCTGCCTGCTACAGCGGGAGTGTACGGTCACGAGCTGCCCTGACGTGCAGAGGCTCTGTCTCATGCAGCACCTTTCCGGAGGGATCCCATTTCCCAGGCGCCTTCGAAGGCAGTGACAAGCAGGATGGGGCAGTGCAGGGGACCACCGAATGGCGACGTATCAGAGTGAATGGCACACAGCAGCTGCAGTTATTCATCCAGGCCAAACAGATTTGCTTGCTTTTAGTTCATGTAGTGAAGTCTGCCCTCAGATAACATGTGTCTTATAGGCCCCTTATCTTGTTCTCATAGTCCCCTAAATAAGAAGTTTTTGATAATTAGGAAAGATCTGTCATCCGTGTGTCTCTCTGCATGCTCCAGGGGTGTTATTCACGTGATAAGGATGGAGCTTATCACACTTTATTATATATTATCATCACCATGAATTTACCATAAACTTTTGGCTACTTGCTTCCACTGAGCTGTTGTAGCCAGTGTGATTAGGACTATCTCTGACGGCCAAAGTCCTTAAGCAGTTTCAACCTCCTGTGGAAATCCTGCTGCTGTTTCCACCCAAAGGTAGAGAGCCTCCTTCAGCAGAACAACCTCCAGGATATTCTCTAGCTTGCACCAGTGAAGAGTTTTCACTCTCTAAAAATGTTATTAGACATTTTGTGATATTTCGAAAGTAGAAACAGATGCTTTAGAAGGAGATTCCCAGGGTCTTAGTGGGCTCAGTTCAGGCTGTAGCTGTGGCAGATCCCAGCCTTTATAGACCTGACACAATAGAGATTAGAAGATACATGTAAGGAGAGAATTCTAAAAGGGTTTTTTTATGTCTCTGAGACATGTCCTGTAAACATGAGGTTGGGATAGCTGAAAGACTAGGCTTTGCAAGAGGAGGGGGCAAAGATGATCATCACAAAACTTTTGAGAAGTCCCTCAAGTCAGTGTAAAATGTGTCTCCTTGATTCTCCTATGGCACATGCAGAAATGCAGGGCTTTTGTCGGCACTTCTTTGAGCTGGGCTGCGTCATTTCTTGGGGTTTTCCCACTCATGGGAAGGGTGACCACCCTGAACCCACAGCAATGAAGCTGTTGGCTTGTAAAGTCCCCATTGCTTTCTGGGAATCTCGCACTGGAGTCTTTGAGAGAAGCATAAAGCTTTTTTTTTTTTTTCCTCCTACCTGCCCAAGGCAAATATAATGCTCATCAATAGTAAGGGTGAGACAGTCCTCAAAACTAAACCAGTCCAGTGAGGGTGGTGGTGAAGACCCCAGACCTCAGTGCTGAGTTTACCTTCTGATGTGAAGCAATCAGAAAGTGCCTCCTCAGGCAAGACAGAGCTGAGCCCACAGTTGTGAGAGATCGTCAATCCTCCTTGTTCCCCAAAATAAACATTTCAGCTACAAAATGGGTTCCTACAGACTCCTTCAGTCTGTCGTGTCCAGCTCAACCTTCCAGCCATGGTGCTAATTGGTGTCAAATAATGTGTTGAATGTGATGGACATTAGCGTGGTATGAACTTACTCACGGGGAGCTGAACCAAGACCACTACCTAATCTCATACAGGGCACTCAATGGCCATCAAATAATAATGGCTTGTGGTTAGCAGTGACCTAGCCCAGAGCTGGAAACATGACCTGTAACCTGAGGGTGAAATGTCCTGTATCCCATCGCTGCTGGCCAGCACATGGTCTCCTCTCCATGTCAACCAGGATCTGAACTCAGCATGGCTGGAGACATTATCGTGTGTGTGTCTCCCCATTGCTGGTCTGGACCCATTCTGGGTACAAAGAGAGGGAAAAGGGGCTCCCTTTAAGCGGAGATCCACTGTGTACCTTGGCTTCCTCCACCATGGGGTGAGAAGACTCACGCCAAGGCACCGGTGGGACTGTGCACGTCCCTTCCAAGAGGAGCTGTGATGGTCCCTCCTGCCTTTCCAGCCACTATGTATGGTCAAAAACCCAGTTGTGGCCATTGTGTGTGCCTATCCTGGAGCTATGAGACCTGCTTCTGGCATCTGGTGAGCGGTGTGACCCTTCAGAGCACGTGGTCACTGCCTCAGCCTGTCGGTGTGCGTGTCGGGGCATGGCGCTCTCAGTCCCAGGTCTGAAACCCCCTAAATCCACGTTCTTCTTCCTCAGCGCCTGCCACTTTTCCATCCTGTGTCTGAGAGCGTGTGCTTAGTGGTGGCAACGTGGTGGGCCACCAGCTGAGCCATGCCTCTCGCAGTGAGAGTGGTCCTCTGCCTTCACAACTAGCCACAGGGCTTGGGGCGGGGTTTGCCCAAGGATTTTCCGTTGTCATTCCCCCTGCTCTGGCACCGATTTTCCAGAAAAGCAGCCAGCAGAACTTGTGGTGGTATTTTATTATGTGCCCAAAACAAACCAGCAGAAAGCAGGTTTATTGAGAGTATTACCGGTTTCATTCTTTGCTTCTGGTTTTTAGAAAGGAAAATTCATGTTTGCCAGATACAGCTAGGCACACGTGTGTGCACCAAGTGCTCCTGAAAATTGATTTATGGTAATCAGGGTTTTTTTCCTTAGGTTTTAAAAAGAAATCCACCCTCTAGGGATGAAAGACTAGATCAAGCATCAGGGTTAACACCTGAGCTTACTGTAATCTTGACTTTTAGACTGACAGAACAGTGTAGTTCACATCACAGGTGGGCAAAATACCCTCTTCGCTAGCTCAACCTAAAGATGCAATTAGTGCGTTTTTTGAGGGAACGCGATCCAGCTCGCATCTCCGGCAGAGCAGGACTGATCCCGCCGTGCTGCACACAGCCAGGCACTGCAGGGGAGCGGCGACAGGCGGTGGAGCTGCAGCGGTGAGACCCCGGATCTGTACCATGCACGGGCAACCGGGCTGCGGTGAGATCTGCAGACCTTACAAGGTTTGGCAAGTTAACTCGGCCAAATCCCTTGGGCGACTTAGGAGGAACAAAGGGAGACAAAAATAGATTGATGGACTGTATCAGGAGAATCACTAGTGTCAAAAATATCTGTTGCTCAGGGCAGAGGAAGATGGAAGTGACTGGAAAAGGCCAGAGTTCAGCAGTGGATTTATAAGGCTCCTTCTGGCACTGATAATATTACATTGTCATATCTGCACGCGTGTTGCCAGAGTCCGAGTGACTCTTTATCCTCTGCTTTGCTTTTTTCTTAACTGGACTTTCTTAAGGCTTTTTCAAAAGGCATCGCAAGGAGCACGGCTCAGCCNAGTGATGCGATTGTCATCCTGGGAGCTTTGATACGGTTTTGTATATATTGTATATATTTCTTTATTTTCTTTTTTATTATTTTATTAATTTATTAATATTTTCATTAAAGTAGTTTAGTTTTTTCTGAACTCATAAGGCTCTTTCTCTCCCTCCTCTCCTTGGAGAGAGAGGTGGGGGAGAGCATCTGTCGTTCATTTTCAGTGGCCTGCGGCCCAAACCACGACACCGGGGCAGCCCGGCGACAGAGAGCACACGGCTGTCTGCAGCGGGGAGCGAGGGCAGCGTGCGAGGGCAGCATGCGGGCAGGTGTGCCATGGGAGAGGTGCACACTTCTGGGGAGCGCAGCACCCCGCAAAGTGCCCAAATTCAGCTTTGGTGCGGTGGGAGAGGGTCCACTCACAGTGCTCAGGGGCAGGGGCACGTGAGGGACAACAACGCAAATTACTTTTCTTATCTTCTGCTACGTAAAAGAAAATCCAGATGAAGGTGTGTGAGAAACAGTTTTGAAGACAAGCTCTGGTGTTTTTCCAGAAAAGGGTTTCAGGCAATGTTTCTGGAGCCTCTGACTTCAGTGGACACCCTTGCCGGCATTAGAGGAGGACCTGGTCCAGGCAGGAGTAGCCGCTTTGAGCGTGACCTGGGCTGAGCACAGGCTGCTGTCGCGGGGCAGGATGACCCCAGTTTGTCAGTGTGAGCTGGCCGGGCTCTGTGCTTGCTCTCATAGACTCTCACGTTGGAGCAGATTTTATCCCATGGTGTACATTTGTTCTCTGGCAAGCTGGAAGCTACGATTTATTATTAAAATTGATGGGCTCCAGTGCAGGGGAAACGATCGTAAGGAAACCCTATTATGGTTTTTCATTATCACCATTATTTATTTTTAAGTGCTATTAATATTCCTGAGTCTGGACGAGGCAGACGATGAGAGGTGGTATCCACCCTTGCTGCTCGCAACCCGAGACTTGGCAATACCGTCTGCAGGGGCTCTGTGAACAATTAAGCATATTGGAAAATCTACTCCTGGCAAATGCTAACGGGAGTAGAGCTGAAAAGGAAACAACTTTTTCATTGCCTGAAAATGATCCAAATTTTGAAGGTGTTCCCGGTCTCCCCCAGGTGGAAAAAGGCTCTGCAAGCAGTGCTGGGCAGAGACAGGGCCGGTGTGCCGCTCAGCAGGCACCGGGGCTCTGGGGGGATCCAGAGTCTGAACTGGACTGGGCTGCCCTGCTAGGGGCAGTGCCTGCCCCGGTGTCACCTCCTGGGGCTGTGCCGCAGCCAACAAGGACGGAACCTGGTGCGTGCAGGTCTTTGTCTCTCAGACAAGGTCCCAAATTGCAACCGAGTCAATATCTCACTGTCTCTGAACCGATACACTGTTAGTCCTCATTTCAAAGTAGAAGAACTCCAACGTGAATGTGAGGACAAGAACTGCCTTATTTCACAGGCTGAACTACAGCCTGTTCCCGCGGGGTGTGGAGCAAGCCTTCCTTAGGAAAACAACAATCCTGTGTGATAGTTCGTTAAAAAATCAAGTCCACGCTGGTCTGCAGGAGGAAGGGATGGCTCCCAGCTTCTCCAGGGAGCACATGGGAACCTCAATGCTCGCTTTCTGATGGGCTTGATTGAAATGAAGTTTTATTTGCAGAATACTAGAATTGGTTTATTTGTATCACAGACTGGGTAGGATTTATTTTTTGTCCCCAGCAATGAGCCTCTGTGATGTTACTAGCAGTAACTATGCGATTTCTGATACAGCTGAAGTTGAGGAATGAGGTACGTTGTACCACTTGGGATATTTTCTAAGGAAATAATTATTCAGGAATATTACATTTCAGGAGATGACCACGAGCTCAGGAAGACAACATGTTAAGCAAGTTAGTTTCACAATAGACGGGGGGTTTTTTGTTATTCTTTATGACTTCGGTGAACTCATGTACTAGTTTGTGACTGAAACCCAGAGGTTTACACCACTAATTGTACTAGTTCTGTACCTACTGCTGTGACTGTCATTCGTGATGTGAGGATGCCTGCCGAAGCATCATACGGTGCTGACTCGGTTCATGCTAGTTGTGTAGTTAGGATTTTGTGACAAATGATGACCTGGACAGAATATCTAGGTGAAAGCTGGAATTTGTATAGTCTTAGAAAAAGGCAGATGTAAAGCAGTGTAAGCAGAAATGAAGTGTTAGGCACGGCAAACATTACCGAGTTTGGTTTGTCTCCTTTTCTGCATGAGCCGGTTAGCAGGGGCAGGGGCAGAGCTGGAGGCTGGGGTTGTTAGAGCGCCGAGCTTCTGCGGCTGCTTTCATGGGAACTTCTGATCGTCAAACGGTTAGAGGTGTATGAAAGACTGAGATGCTGTTGCTATCGTCTTTGCTCCTCATTCCTAATATTTGTCAGTAAGTGACAGACTATTCTTGCAAAAGTATTTTTAACCCTTGAGTTACCAATGTTAACGGCAGTGGGGATGCAGAATTATTTCAATAGGCACCGATCCCCGCAGTGAATTCAGCAGCTTGACTTCAGCGGGGGCTCGCTTGCATGAGGAATCCTGGTTTTCAGCCCAGAAGCTCCACAGTGTTTTAGAGGTCAGGATGTAACTTCAAAGCACTCTTCAAAGGTTTTCAGATAAAAATAACTGTAGAAGATATGAGTTTGGCATCCGAGTCCATTTGATCGATGTGTCATTGCTTATGAAAGAATGTGTAGCTGGAATGTATGTTGTTAGGGAGCTCTTCAAAAGCTTCTCCTCGGAGGGGGCTGAGGCACTGGTGTCTTGGTCCCTGCCTGCCTGGGCCAGCAGAAGGTGCCTTTGCATCTCCCAAATTTTGCTGTCTGATCTGAGCAGTTGCTGTTTCTCTAAACACAAACGGCGGATGACTATTTTTATACCTCCCTCAAGCAATTAAACCCTCGTGCCAAGGCTGGCTCTCGGTAGCAATAAAAGATGTAGGAAGGACCTTTGTAATTTGCTGTTTTCATTCCAATAACTGTGGAATAGGTGGAGACACTGCACAAAATTCTTCACATAAGCAGCACTGATCTCCACAGAAGTCAGGACTAGATGGGCACAGAGACAGAACATGCATATTACCCTCAGAAATACATCTCTAAATGAGCATTAAAGGACATCGTTAGAGAAAAAAGGGGAAACGGACAACTTTAGACTCTTGAAAGTGAGACTAAGCAATCTGTCCTCCCAAGGAAACCTTTTATCCTAGCGAAATGCTAACAAGATGAGCTGGCAGACAGTCAAAGGCTGGTGGGGGGATCCGGGAATCGCTCTCCCAGCCCTGTTGGATCCTGCCTGGCAGGTGATCTGCAAGGCAGATTTCAAATTGCAAGCACCCTTTAATAATGTAGAGCAACATCCCATTTGGAAAGGGAAAGAAGGGAAGATAGATGAAATAAGGTGAAATTCTATAAGGAAGATTTGCTATACCATTGTTCTTCATGTCAAAACGGGGTTTATTTTGTTCAGAACACATAATCATCTGGCCCGTAAGACTGTAGTAGCATCCTGGTTTCTCCCAGTTCCTTATTTCTCAGCCCATGAAAAGCTACAGAAAAGGATTGACAACAAATAATGAAAGTAAAAAAGATGGGCAAGGTTGACTTTAGAGCTCAGTGATTTTCCACTCTACCTCATAGGGATATTACATAGTTAAATTCTCAGCACTAATGGCTGTTATCAAAATGTAAGGTCTCAATAATAACATTTGCTGAGTTTTAATAGACAATAACAAAGGTATTTTCTAACGTCTGTTCCTCATGTATTTTATAGTTCATAATAAGTTAGAAAGTTAAATGTCACACATCCTCTCCAGATTTGGAGGCTGACATGAATGGTCCTTTTTCCCTCCTTTGTCCTGTACTGCGTGCCCGCGCACTCCTCTGCCAGCCCTCTCTAACCATCCTCCCCTTTCTTGCAGCGTGCAAGAGGAAAGAACAAGAACATGGGAAGGATAGAGGGAATACACCCAAAAAGCCTCGGTTGGTCTTCACGGATGTCCAGCGTCGAACTCTACATGCAATATTCAAGGAAAATAAGCGTCCGTCCAAAGAATTACAAATCACCATTTCCCAGCAGCTCGGGTTGGAGCTGAGCACCGTCAGCAACTTTTTCATGAATGCACGGAGGAGGAGTCTGGATAAGTGGCAAGACGAGGGCAGCTCCAATTCAGGCAACTCATCTTCTTCATCAAGCACTTGTACCAAAGCATGAAGGAATAACCACGAACTAAACCTCGGTGGAAAAGCTTTAAAAATAAATAAATAAATAAATAAAGACAGACCAGGACCTCAAGATAGCAGGTTTATACTTAGAACTATTTGAAAAAAATGTTATTTATAAGTCCAAAGAAACCAAAGACTTATTTCACCTGCATTATGACTTTGTTCTAAGACACACACTTTAGTAGGACGACGACTTGCAAAAAAAATAGAGAGGAAGAAGAAAGCGAAATGGAGGGGATGAAACGGAACGCAAAGAGAAGAGAGACAGACCACTGGTCTTGCACCTTCGCCCATGATCATCTTCACCGTACTTGGCTGTTTAGTGGTTTGGAGCATAGTGATTTCTTGTCATTGAACGAACATCTCTTCAGATACGGCTCTTCATTTCCACAGCAATTGCCACGAAGGTGTATAGTGTACCTGTACTGCGTACACGCCGGTGGTCAGGGACTTAGTCAGGGCTGGTCTTCAGAGAGGGTTGTGCCAGGGCACGACCGACAAAGCGTGGAGTCGTCTGAATTCATTTGAACGGTAGTGTGATTTTTGCTGTTTCATGGTTTGAACTTAACCGGTGCAATGCCTGGAAACAAGTTCAAACTAGGCAAAGAAATTTGAATGGTACCTAAACCAGTGCATTCTCTTTGTTTGTTAAGGAATGTTCAGATTTAAAAAAAGGAAAACTATTCCATCCATAAAAAAAAAAATCAACTAGCTACCAAAGAACACATTTAATAATTATATTGCAGGTATTTTATTGCAATGATTTTAATATTCCAAAGCTATTTTTACACAAAATACTATGTAGAGTTATAGGTATAAACTAATCTAACTGTATAACACATAAAACTTGTAATCAAGACTGTTATTTGCAATTAGTAAAACCACATTATTGTTTCTTTCCGTGATTGGCAAGAAAGAATGTCATCCGAGGAGATCGCAGCCCCTGTCGGAGCACAGGTACTGATAACGGGATGCTGCTTCCATTGAAGTCAGTCGGCCTTTTTGTCGCTGACTTCAACGGGAGCAAAAAAAAGGGGCTGTTGCAGCCACGTGTAAGATAGTGTGGTAGCTGTGGCGTGTGCATCCCTGTTACGCTCTCCCAGGCTGATATTGCGGGAAGGCCGTGGAGCAACGCTCCTTGCAAACCGCCCGCTGTAGAAACCACAGCTCAGCTCTGCCATCTAGCCTGCGAACAGGAGACCTGAGGCGTTTGGTATGCAAAAATGGAAAGAACTGCGACATGTAAAACCACAGGGCTCAGCATCTGATCAATACTCATTGACATTAGTGAGCTTTTTTTTACCTATTGACTTTACTAGGCAAAGGAATAGCAATAGCTTTGAAGGCTTGCAGTCTCTTCCTGTTGAAAACAGTGGTACAGCATCAGTTAATGTTGGTGGGAAGAGCTCCAACAGGAGCGCTGGTAGTGCTTTTGGCAGCCCGAATCAAGGTGCCTCTGAAGTCAATAGCAAAATTCCCATGACACCCACACAGCCTGATGTTTTGTGGCGTCGTATCTGTGCGTAGCAGGCTGAGCTTTTGTCCTGTGCATTCTTTCTTGCTCATCTATTAATCAGGATAATGCATGAAATAGTTTAAAGTTTGTAGCTGAAAAGCTTTAAATGCTAATATGCTAACAGACCCGTAGAAGAGAAATCATCCCATTCCTACTCCGATAAAATTAAAAAGAAAAGCGTGCAACATCTGCATATTAAATTTTAGTGTAAGGGGAAAATAGACTTTAAAAACCATACATGTGCCTGTTAGATTTCTAACCGGTGTTTCAAATTACTGTAGTAATTCTGCTAGGTATATTAAATTCCAAAGTAACCAAATATGCAGGTATAGGCCCAATGCAAGGATTAGAAATAGGTAATCTTACTTACATCCTTTTTTTTAAAAAAAAAAAAAAAGAGAAAGGAAAATTCAAGGTGAACTAGAATCCAGCCACCATCAACAATAACAGATACGGTTTTTTGGGATGAAGATTACTCAAAATCCTAGCAACATCCAAGCAACTTTGTAGCACCAGTTATTTCCCAAGAGGACAGGGTCTAGTCAAGGTTCAGGGTATACAGTTAATTTCCAGTAAGTGTTTAGAATACAGCTGAACTATCCCTTTATTAAAATAAAGTGAAATACACCCAAGGTTTTTGGCACTGAGTATTTCTCCACATTTCCAGATATTAAACCCACTTTAAGACTGACAAAGCAATTGTCTATGAAAACGTAATCTAATCTGTGAGTTTTTTGAGTCTCTAGCTTACCTTCAATTTTAGCGAGCTTTCTTTTAAAGTGTTCCATCCCCACAGAGACATAATTGACATGGAACCATTAATAAGCTCATGTATAAAGTACCTTATGAATGCAGTCTCATTAGCGTAAGGTTAATAAAGGACAGTGATAACTAATGTTTTAGTTTTTTCCAGCAAAATACTGCTTTGTAATGTACCTATAGTTTAGAAAAGAAAGCCTTATTTATTTAAAACTTGAGAATTTAAAAATGCAGGGAAATTCAAAGTACATTGCCGCATTTTTTAGTATTTCCATTGTATTGTCTTTAGAGACTACTTGCTGAAACCAAAGAGAACTTTCATACCAGCATTAAATTTGCACCCAATATGCAATTTCAGGATCTCTGATACACACCACATGCAAGCCCCTGAATAGGTCTGTGTATATATACACGCACGCACATTTTTATGGGGTGTATGTATGTATACATGCGCACACATATGTCCACACACACTAAAACTGATGCACAAGTTACAGATTTTAAGTATTTTGGGTTTTTTACATGTCTGTTTAAGTATATATAAACCTTTTGGATTTGGGTTTTTTTTTTTTATAAGCCATTAGGAACAAAACCACTCTTTCCATAAGCAATATGCGCCTCATACTCTGAATAGGCAAAGAACACACTTTTCTTTAATTCCTTTCAAAACACGAAGCAAATAATGATGGAACTGCTCGTTCTACCTGTAAAGCTGTTTTGCCTCTGAGCAGACTGCTCGGCCGCACCGACTGAAGCACGGACAGGTTACCTGGTGCTCCCCGGCGCGGATCGTTGCCATCCTTTAGCAGGGCATCCTTAAAGGGGAGCTTCTTCCCAATGCTGCGCTTAACATCCCACGGGAAAGCCTGTCTCTCTTGTATTTGTGTTAGTCTTTCGGTTCACTTCATTCCTGACAAAAAGGAAATTCGTTTCAAATTCAACAAAAAGACCTGAAAATCTGCCAGGAAGGGTTAGGAGAGGGAGCAGAACCTGAAACAACTCGGGAGCACTGGGAGAGGGGGCTCCAGGCCGAGGTGACTCACAGGCGAGGGGGCATTAGGAACGCGCATTCTGCTCATAGGCTGCATCCAAACCTGACCGCAGTGACCCACGAGGGGAGGCTGGCCAAGAGGTGAACTGTCCGCATCCATCCCCATTGTAAATGGCATTATTAGCTTTCCAGGAAAAATAAAAAAAAAAATTAAAAAAACCCCCAAACCTTCAGACCGACCCGTACGGCTACGTTAGCCCCCGCGTTGCTTTCCAGGGGCCTCAGCCTCCTCTCCTTACTCAGGTAAAGCCAACCCGACCAGAGCGAGCCAGCCAGCAACCGGGCTTGCGCCTGAGAATTTGCTCCTGCTCCAACCCATGCCCGAAGCAAATTCCCAAGCAGCCCAAGTGGCCCGGGGTGCCCCGGTGTCCCAGGGCTGCCCGTGGGCACCGCTTTTCTCCTGAGAGGGATTTCAGGATACGGCCGCGGTGGGGCGGGCACTGCCCGGGGGGCTCGGAAACACCGCTGAGCTTATACCAAAGAGTCTTAGGACACCTCTCCTCACCTGAGTTGTAAACAAGACATTTTTACCCCCCAAAACGGTCCTTCTTTCTACTACTCTTCCTCCTATCCTCCTCCTCTTCCTCCTCCTTTGTACATAAGGATGAAAACTATGCATTTAGCAAACAAAGAGAAAGCACTTACCCTTTTCTATCTCGCTGCGTTTGGGTGCATTCAAAGGCCCAGGGGCTAATTTTGAGACTTTGCTTAGCCTCCTGGTTTATTATTGTGGTGTGGTTAGCTTTACAATACATTTGGTAACTATTTGCTAAAGACAAAGAAGCAAAAGGTAAGGAATAGCTACTTCCATGTGTTAAAAAAAAAAAAAAAGAAAAAAAAGAAAAAAAAAGTGTGTAAAGATCTACTATTTATAGTGTGAACCAAAGACGCTACCTCACTCGATTTCCATTGGTGATTTTAATCACATTGATGATACCAAAGAATACCAAAGATTTTTCATGCACGGCCTCAGTCTGGAAAGGGAACTCATCCTCCTTCTTACCCCCGTCCCCCCGACGCCCCTTCCTCACCTTCACTCAGTGTGTAACCTTGTCTTCATTCTTAGTGGTAATGCTAATAACCTTACGAATACTTCTCTTGCTACAACTGCTACTACTGACAATGATAAGGATAATAATAATAATAATAATAAAGCTCTAGGCAAACATGTTGCAAACTTTGTAAACTCATAGGACGAGTGCCTTGCTTGAACCAAAGTGTTAAACCGCTGTTGACCTCTTTATCTCTCACCTTATACTCTTTGAATACCTCAGCCTGTTAGAAAGGCCACTAATGAAAAAAGGAATAATTCTTCACCGTGGTGCTTTTTGCCGTGCAACCATGCAATGAAACTTTCTTTGATACCAAAGGAAAATGTTTTTTTCCACTTTCTTGCTGACAAACCAAAGGTTCCCTCTTCTTTCCCCAAAGCAGCTTGAGTCCCTCAGCCCAGACAGGCCGTGCATCGCTTTTACCAATTCCTCCAAATACCTCATAGTAATAAATCTTTAGGGTTATGTTGTATAGAGAGTCTATGTGATAAGGCAGAACTTACTAGTTTGATAATTGTTAAGGTTACTTAAAAAAAGCTTTATAATTCTTATTTATTTTGTAGGGGTTGTTTTGTTTGTATATTCCTTTTATATTGTTTGGTTTGGGTTTGGGTTTCTTCTTTTTTTCTTTTGTTTTCGGCAGAACTTCTCTGTTATACTCAAGGAAGATCTTATTCCTGGGAATGTTTCGAAGTGGGTAAAGATCGCCGTTTGCAATGAATGCGAGAAAGGGAAACATGGCTTTGATTTCTTTTGTTTCAACTAGGATGCTTTGTGTTTGCTAGTCAATGTTCTTTTCACAGGGTAAAAAAAAAAATATTCTCTGCTGTGATAAATGGTTCCTATTTTTTCTCTATAATGTGCTGTGATTTTTAATTTAATTACATTTTGTATATGCTTATTTAATCACTGCTTTAATTTATGACTATGTAGTTTAAAAAAAAAAAAAATTGTATATAGTAGATTCAAAAATGGCCAAAGCTTTATGTTACAATCTTTTCATTCTTGATGCCGAGATGAACTGAAGGAGAGTGCTTCTTTTGACTGCAGGGTGTATCTTCAGCCTTGTCTTGGCATGCACTTCCACTCGTGTTACAAACACTGCCAGGTTACCCCTCCGGGCCTCCCTTCCCCCCAACTTGTACATGCCAAAATGAGTGTTTCAAGGTAGTACTTTTGTCATTTAGAAAGCAGAAAGGCATTATTAGTGTGTTTTTCCTTTAATTTATTTGTCTTTTTCTAGAAAGGTTGCTTTGTGGGTGAGACCCGCACATCCAAAGAATTTAAAAGTCGTTCAATGTTTAAAAGCACTGGCATTTGTGAGAGACTTTGCTGATTTTTTTTTTGTTTTCCTTCGCCATTCGCACGGGTAGCGCAAATAGCGGGCGTAAGCCTTGGGAGAAAAGCGAACTTGAATTTGGAACCCTTGCTCACGGAAAGGCCTTCGCCAGCCCCCCAGGTACCGGTGGGACTGGCAGGGGACGGCCGAGGGGCAGCCGGCAATGGGGCGGTGTGGGCCAGCCCGGCTCGGAGAGCACTCGAGGGCTTGGACCACCCGTGGGCCACCACCATGTCACCTGCTCTCCAGCCAGGGCCCGCAGGCGGGGACGGGTCAGGGTCCACGGGGCGCAGCCAAGTCCCCCAGGAGCTGCGGCCGCATCCAGGCTCAGGGACCGCAGCAGAACAGCGGTGGCCCGGCTGCGGGAGAGCAGGGGGGGGACCGGTGCAGCATGCCTCCCAGGGGACTGGGTGCTGCACCTGCCCCCAGCCCCCCTGCCGCTCCAGGGAGGAAACAGCAGTTTTGAGTTGAAAAGCAAAAAAAAAAAAACAAACAAAAAAGACTAATGACAATGATAATTCTGCAAAGCTGATGGTGGCATCATGGCACAGAAAATAGGATGCCACTCACCTGTGTTTTATTTTGCATAAAGAATAGATTCTGTTTCAACTAAATGTTGTGTACTGACATGGTTTGTGATGGCTGTAAATATTTCCTTTCCCGCAGAGTAGCTGAGCTCCAGGTGTACCTTGTTTTCCTTTGGGGGGATAGCGGAGGGGTCGAGGGAGGGAAGGACAAGGGCCAGGTTTGAGCTTTTGGTCCAAAGTTACACTTTCTAGGTACATTTTTATACTTCAAGTATTGAAACGGGGCAATAAAGACGCTCTGAAATGCAGGATCATTAAATGGTCTGTTGGTAAGCATTGGCTAAATGTCTGCTTTTAATGCATAAACTAATGCCGTGCAGTGAGCTACGCTTCACGTGGAGGGGGGAGACAGAGTTTTAGTCTACGAATCCAGCAGGAGCCATCACGCACTGGGCAGAACTGTACTTAGGAAGACGTGGTTTCTTTTCCTGTTCCCGTAGTTTGATTTTTCATGGTCTGTTCTGCATTTGTTGCATCCTCACTGTGGAACCGCGTTAGTTTTGCAGTCTGAACCGAACAACAGTGTTAACTGAAAATAAACGTTAAAGCATTGTCTTTTACTTGCTTTGGTAGTTGTCTTCATCACCCCCTGCCTGCAGTCCAGTTCCGGCCGAGCCGGAGCCTGGGCCCCCCCCAGTCCCCCCGGTC
>VYXH01011242.1:413596-437270 GCA_013397275.1 Burhinus bistriatus | reverse complement strand
CGCCCCGCGCCGCCCCCCCACCTTCCCCTTCGCTCCAGCCACCGCCGCGCAGAGAGGGCGCAGAGACAATCACAGGTCCCAGATCCATAGAGGTAGGCAATCTGCCAAGAGTGCGAGGGAGTTCTTCCAGAGCAATGAAACAAAACCAAAAAAAAGAAAAAAAAAAGAAGAAAAAAAAAGAAAAAAAAAAAAGGAAAACAAAGCGAAGATTTTGATAAAAGACAACTTTGCTGTCATTTTTAGTTTGCCCATTAGGAAGCAGTAGTAGTTTATACGTTGCATCTGCATTTCAGACTAAGTGATTATTGTACCTAATTACGGTTGATTGCTGATATTTCCTCAATCTCTCTCTTAGTCAAGCGCTTCTTCTTCTGTATTTTTGTGTGTAGCGACGACAAGTGTAATGCGCTAGGCATTATTCTGGTTTGGTTATGAGTATCTCCTGTACTGCGTTAAGATTTCCTTAAGTTACTTTTTTTAAGCTTTGCTACTGTTCTCACTTTATGCCGTGCAATATCATCTGCTGTGTTTGCTAAGCAAAAAAAAAAAAAAAAGAAAAAGAAAAAAAAAAGAAAAAAAGCAAGTGATGATGTCATCATGCTTTTCAGTGTTACAATGTTTCAGCGTTTATGTAGTCACAAAAATGTAGTAAATAAAAGGTTGGATTTTCCAGCACTTTAAATTTAGACATTTCTTGCCTTCTTTTGTTTCTCCCTGTGCAGCCGCAAGGCACCAGGCGGAGCCGAGGGGAGCCGGTGAGCCCCGCGGGCAGAGTCACGGGAGGGAGGGACATCCATGGGGAGGGGGGACACGGAATGGCACCTCGGGCTTTGCAGCCCGGTGTCTTCTTCCCTCCATCTGTGCTGAGTTCTGCAGCCCCCCTCGCCCCCAGCAAACACCCCCACGACCTCCCGGGGTCCCCCCATCCCCGTCCCCGCTCCAGCCACAGTGCCCAGCAGGCTGGGGGCTCCAGGGGAGGCGAGGGCTGAGTGTCTGGAAGGCAAGTGCGGTTCATACCAGATGCATGTCTCTAATTGAGGGAAAAAACATTAAGAAAATAAGTGAAGCAAATAATCCTGGTTTCCTTTATATCGTCTAAGGGTATGGATGTCACCAAACTAATTCACAGAGGTGTTTCCTTTTGTGTGATGGAGTCCACCTCAGGCCCGCAGGATCAATATTTAATTGTTTAAAGGGATATTGTATTCCTTTCCTGTCACTGTTGTTAATGCCTCCGCGCTCTGTAATCCCACGGGGTCTTTTCCCGGGGATCTGATCAGAGAGATTACCCATCACTCGGGAGTGGTGGGAGGAGAGTCCCCGGCAGTAAAAGATTCAGCAATGCATCGAACCATTTTCTCTCTATCTCCTAATGAAGTGATGAAGCATGTGCCACAAAATTTAACAGGTTTTTGTGGCAAATCGGGTTGCGCTGCTGAGAGGAGGATTAAACCTTCATCTTTGTCCCATAAATCATGGCATCAGCTACGTTTATTCTGATGGATGGTCTGGACTCTACTGACAATATTTTATCTCTGGAAGCGCCTGCAGCCTGTGCCCTGATGTGCAATTTCTTTTTACTGCTAAGCTGAGAGAGGCACTAAGCGCATCCGTTCGGAGGGCTCTCCTTGGGCTTGGTATCCAAAGACCATGCCAGAACCCAAAGCATCACCAGCAACCCACGTCCAGGGCAAGCACAAAGGTGAAGGGGAGATGGGAAGCCAGAAATGTCCTCCATCCCCAGAGGGGAAGCCCATGGGATTTGCTCTCCGCAGCATCGTACCGATCAGGCCTGGGATAACTTGGCACTGACTTTGGTCAGTAGCTCCTTGGGACGGTGCCATGGCTGCAGTGCAAAGCGAGGGCTCCAGCATCCCCAGCCATGTGCAGCACCCTTGCCCGGATGAGAAAAGCACTGCCAGGGACACAGCAAAATGCTTTTTCTAGAAAAAATAACCTGGAGATGCCCCAGGGGTTGAAGCCCATCAGGCAGCTGTGGGGACCATTGCCAAGGTTCTCATCCCACAGGCCAGAGGAGGACGACGGGCAGCACGTGGGCAAGGCCTGGCGCAGCTGCAGCAGGTCCCCTCACTGTGATCTCTCTCCGCACCTCCCATCCCATCTCCCCCTCTCACATGGGCCATTTTGGTCAGTAATCTCCCTGATCCCAGGCACTGGAGGGTGGCCCCTGGAATGTCGCCATCCCACGCAGCAGCTCGCTGCCCTGTGTCCTTGGGCACTGCCCATCCCGTGCTGCAGGGAGAGGCCAGCCGCAGGCAGGGATGGCTGGGGTGCCCAGGAGCCTGCGCAGCTTCCCGATTACTTCGTTATATTAGAGCTTTAGATTTATATTGGAGTTATACCTAACTCTGCTGTGTGCACCCTTTATCTCAGCGTGCTGGGGGAGCCAGCTGGGCTTCCCACGGGTGCCCGACACCCAAACACCAAAATGAGCTCCACAAACTGTTTTCTGAGCACTAGCAGAAACCAAGGCGCAGGGACAGCAAGCAGAGCGGCGCAAAACAGCTCCCCGACACAGGGAGAGAGGTTACTCTTGCCTCTCTTCCACCTAGACCCTCCCAGGGACAAAGGCAGTGGCAGCAGCTGGGTGTTGCCTTCACCCACCTTTAGGTGACAGGAGGCCACCCTGGGTGGCAGTGCAGGCAGCGTGGGTGATGCTGCAGCTGCAGCCCATTTGCATGGGATTAGCCCAGGCCAATAAAGGCTGCCTGAGCTGGGCTCTGCCTCCCTTAGCGGGAGGAGCTGTGCCTGGTAAGGGTGTTTGGGGTGAAATATGGGCTGCTTTGTGCTCGGATTTAAGCTCTTTAGGGCTTTGGTTTTGTATGTGCGGGGAGGGTGGTGGTGGGGGCGGCTCGGGTGCCCTGTGTGGGATGGGGTAGTGCTGCTGCCAACGTTATAAATTAACAATAAGTGCTAAAAGCCTAAAACGGGGGCATAGGGGAGGGCTAAGGAGGCCGGGGACAGGGGTGGAGGGATGGGCTGCCTGCAGGGCTGGGACCCGCGGCAGGGCTGGGACCCGCGGCAGAGCCCACCTCCATGGCAGGGGCGGGGAGGTCCCCGGCAGGTTGGGAGGGGTGGCTGTGCTGGGGCTGCCTGGAGGTGGGGACAGCCCCGGGGCAAGGCCGGAGCAATTCGCTCCCCATTAGGGCGCTGTGAGCACTGCTGGGGGAGAGGAGGCTGCGGAGTGGGCTGCTACTCTCCCTCGGGCAGGGGCGGTAGTTCCACATCCGTGCACTTAGGAGCCAGGGTGCCGTTAGTTGTGTACAGGAAAAAGCCCTTTGTAAAAAGAAGAAGAAAAAAAAAAAGGTCTATTCATCAAGCAAAATAATTTCCTGCCCAAGGGAGGTGCCCAGAATTTGATTCTCAGTTACGCTTTTGGTACTAATTCTCACTTAAGGTTAAAGATGATTGTGAGGGAAAATTAATCCTCGTTATCAGCTTCACTAGGAAAAATTACTTCAATGTAAAATATAAACATTTCAGGGGAGTGAAATCCACAGTGGTTGCTAATACATAAACCACGCGCAGCTCAGGATATCAACTGAAAGCAGCTGGCAGCAGGAAAACTAGGGAGGAATGCTGTCGCTGCGTGCCCACCCAGCCTGCCCTGGGCACCCGCTGCTCTCCCCACTGGTCACACAGGCAGACCTTTGGCCTGACCGAGGGTGGTCACTCTTTTGTTCTGATATCCTTATGAACAAAACACAACAGCGACTGTGGCCCCAGAGCAGCGCGGCTTAGCCAAGGTCTGTCTGCTTGAAAGAGCTGCTGTGATGTCTGTGAAAGGGTAAATGAGCCCTTCCCCAGGTAAGGTGAAAAGGCATTTGGATGTTTGAAAGTGGAAGCCAGATATAAGCTGGTAGCCAGTGGCCAGGTCAAAGCTTTTACATCTCTGGTGTCACCTGCAGGCTTGGGCTCCTGGCACTCTTGTTGCTGTCCCAGAGAACTGGGGCTTAAGGTTTTCTCCTGCTGGACAAGCACTAGTGTGAACAAGATGCTTAACCTGTGCCAGGCACGCAGCCCGGTGATTCAGTGCAGTGTGACTCTCCCCTGCTGTGAGGTTAGGTGAAAGGAGGCAAAGTATCCTCCTATGAGCTTCTGCAGTGCTGCATCCAGCTCTGGGGTCCCCAACATAAGAAGGACGTGGACCTGTTGGAACAGGTCCAGAGGAGGCCATGAAGATGATCAGAGGGCTGGAGCACCTCTGCTATGAGGACAGGCTGAGAGAGTTGGGGTTGTTCAGCCTGGAGAAGAGAAGGCTCCAGGGAGACCTTAGAGCCTCTTCCAGTACCTAAAAGGGGCCTACAGGAAACATGGAGAGGGACTCTTAATCAGGGAGCGGAGCGATAGGACGAGGGGTAACAGTTTTAAACTGAAAGAGGGGAGATTTGGATTAGATATTAGGAAGAAATTCTTTACTGTGAGGGTGGTGAGACACTGGCTGAGGTTGCCCAGAGAAGCTGTGGGTGCCCCATCCCCAGAGGTGTTCAAGACCAGGCTGGATGGGGCTTTGAGCAACCTGGTCTAGTGGGAGGTGTCCCTGCCCATGGCAGGGGGGTTGGAGCTAGGTGATCTTTAAGGTCCCTTCCAACTCTAACCATTCTGTGATTCCATGATTCTATGATTCTTTTGGCAGAGGGTGCTTCCAAAATTTGCCCGTAGTGTAGGTCTGTAAGGAGCGGGGACTGCGAGGCAAAGGGAAGGCTCATGGCTGTGACAGGAGGCTGTGCGAGACCCCTGCCCCGCAGCGGTGAGACCCCTGCAAGGGGCTGCTGGCAGGCAGGGAGCAGCAGCTTCTCCCCTGACAGCGTGTGCCAGCTGGGGTGACTTGGCTACAGAAGCAACTGTTTTCATGGCAAATACCCCTGGCGACGTGTGGACAGGGCTAGTGAATTACTCAAATTACCTGAATCTCCCCAGTGGTGCACAGAGATTCAATCTTGGCATGGCATTAAATCAAGTCAGTGACATAGATCAAAGGATACTGCTTTAATCACCTCGTTAGGCCACAGACATCATTAGTTACTCATTATGATGTGTTGATACCGGCATTCTCTGTAACACAGTTATGTACACTCACTATCAGACATTTTTCTCATCAAACGGGATGTCAATACCTTAACATCTTAATGAGTTACAGTCAATATCCATTGCAATAAAGCTCGTGTTTTCACATGATTTCATCTACCCTTAGGGTTTTGATTAAAATGGCCGCTTTTTCCAGGTAATTGATTGAGGAATTATGGAAATTCCACATAGGGATGAGCACATGCTGTTACGCAGGCTCCAAAAACCGTAGATTGTTTCCAAGTGCTTTAGAGACTACAAGGGAATTTGCTATTTTTAATATAGATTTTGGATACTCTTGCTTAATTCTTCTTTCCCAATCACTTGTCAAACCGTTTTAGTATCAAATAAAGGAATTAAAATATCCAAGAGTGTATTGGAAAAATGTTAAAAGCAAATCATTGGTTTGCAAAGGCCTAAGAATGAGAATAAGGGCTGCTGTCAGGTGAGCGCTAGTTCAGAAGAACATGCACAATAGTAAGGTTTTCTGATTTACTGCGTTGGCAAAATATGAAATCATTTACAGGAACATGAAAGCAGCCAGAACAAGCTGCAGTATTATTTCAGGCTGGGGTTTAGTAAGTGTAAGTTTGCAGAAGTCCCCAGTCTTCCAAGCTAGGGGTAAGGCAGCATCTATTTAGACAAAGCAGATTTTTTTTGCCAAGTGAACTGTGAAGGAGCTTGGCAGTGTAGTGGGAAGGAGAAGTCTTGAAGGCCCCCCAGCTCACTGACCACCTTTTATTTTTCCCCTGAGAAAAATGTTTGCACATCACCAACGTAAATTAAATACTAAAGGAAGATGAAGTAGTAGCAGCCAGCCAGCAGGACTGCCCTGTTCCCCCATAGCTGTCTCCTATCCAGAGGGACAAGACCGGACACCAAATAGGGCTGTGCTCAAAAGTGGTTTTGACGTTGTGCAGCTGCTGATGTTAGTTCTGCCTGCCTGGACCATGCTGTACCTGGGTCCTGTGTTAGTCCCTATGCTGACCAGCTCCTGGTGAAGAAGCAAGGGTGGGCTCTCGGTGCCTGCGCTTCCTTTCCCAGGCTGGCTGTAGTCACAACTCCCTGTTTTCACAATCTTTCTCTTACTAAGGTTGGGGGAAAACCAAGCCTTTTCTCCAAGTGCTGGTGTGACAGTGCTCTGGAGGGAGCGCTCGCTATGTGCTCGATGTGCAGCCACTCCTGCTCACCACTGCTACGTACTAATGCCAACCCTTTTTCCAAGTACTGTCAAGCAAACTCTGACCTCTTATGTGTCAGTAGTTGCAGTTTCTTAACCTTTTTCTCCTGGATGGACTTAATCTCTGATTACAGGTGGGAAGCACAGATATGAAGACCTTGATTATGGCATACTTACACGTAAGTATCCTACTACGTGCAAGATCTTCCATAACCACAACTGCACTGCTCCCAGCTCTGGGTTTTCAACACTGACTGGTTGCAACTGTAGCTTTGCTGCTGCGTTCTCTAGGTAAACCTATGGGGCTTACCCCAAACGCCTTTTATTCCCTCCAATTCTGACATATCCAGGGTCATTCCTGCTGTGTGGTCTCTTCATGCTCTTCCATTTCCCTGGTGGCCAGGATGCCCTCGATGCTACCCCATCTCCTTTCAACCTTGTCTGCCCACCCTGCAGCCCCAGAGGAGGATGTGGGCTCAGCCCCTGGGAGCAGTCTTGCCCCTAACAGGTAGGAGTGAGCTGTTTCTGATGGTTATCAAGGACCTTTGCCTTATCACAGGTTGCCTGCTCAGTCTTCCTCTCCATCAGCCTTCTTGAGACATTGTCCTTGTGGATTTGGGGGTTTTCTGTGCTGGATTCACAGAGTATAGCCACCTCAGCAGCTCAGTGCATTTGTAAGTGTGCCACACAAGATGAACAGCAATGTCATCCCAGTGTGCCGCACGCTAGGAGACATCCCAGGGTGTCAGGGGAAAGGAGGGAAAAAGACCAGAACCTCAAGCCTTGAGACTGAGGGATGGTATTGGTGGAGTGCCCCAGCCTTATGGCAAAGTGTGCAGATCAAAGTCTGCGGGGGAAGCCTCTCCAGTGTATGTAAACTGAAGGGCTCAAACCAGATGAGCGAGGATGAGCCTCAATGAGTGGCAAAACCTTCCACTTGTGTTACCAAACCCTGAGTCCTCCTCTTCTCTTCTCAAGCCTCTGATATTCCCTCGGGCAGCAGCTCAGGCAGGCAAGGGCAGAGCTCTGGACCCCTCTCCTGCCTCGTTGCAACCCTTCCACTTCGGCCCACGGAGACAAGTCCTGGCTCCGCGTAGGTCTTCATTTGCCTGCACTTTGATCTCTGACTCCTTATAAAATGTGTAAGTATGTTACTAAAATACAAGTAGCTTCCGTAATTCCTTTTTAAGCAAACCTCCGTGATATTTGACACTTCTCCTAATGACAGACCTAGGGCTGCAGTTTGGGACTCTAAAGCCACATTTAAATTGCCTTTTATTTTAAAAACCTCTTTTATACAGGAAAAGACAGCAGAGGTTTCCTGGATCTAATTTAAATCCTGGATTAGGCATTTCTTTAGTCTTTATGGTAGTTGAAGGGTTGTGTGGTGGTTGGATTCACAGGAATAAGAGAAAACTTGTCATATTCTCAGCAGTCACTGAAAATAGAAAATGAGCTGTTGTGATTCACATTGGAAAATACCAGCTGAGCTCAGCAGCCTGGAAAGGGCGAACCCCTGGCAGAGCCTGGCCGTGCCAGGAGAGGGCAGGCTCCCTGGGATGCATGTGGCCACCCCACCGGCTGGGGCTTGAGGTGCTTGGGGAACCCTTCCCAGACCTGCCTGTGCCACTCTGCCCACCACACACCTCAGCCGCTCCTGTTAAGGAGTGGATATATGAAGTAAAAGTACCTGGACTTTTGCAGAAGAGCGTGGCCCCCACAAAATGCATGCAGGGGTTAGTATCGTGCTGAAAAGTATATGGAGTCACCACCTCAAACCTGGTTTATCACAGCCTGGGGGTTGCTTGGGACACCCCCAAGAGCCAGGCTTGGGCTGCCTGATGTATAAATGGGTTTTTTTGATCTGTCCCCTCACCCTTGGAGAATTACATGCTGCGGTAAGGCAGTGTGGAGTTACCAGCAGGACTGTTTTCTCAAGTTACCCAGCTTGTCTAGATCACTGGAGCCCCAAAGTGAGTAAACAAGATAAGAAATCTGCTTAGGAAATATTCTGGATGAAAGCCCAAAGGAAAAATGTGGCTGAAAGCGTTCCCTTATACAAGAAGGAAAAGCCATCATCTTTCCTTTTTGTGCAGACCTCGCCCTGCGTGTTCTGCAAAGGCGCAGGGAGACTTTGCATATTTATTTTGAACAGGAACACGCAGATGAGAAGGTGCAGATAACGATGGAGGTATAAACAGCAAAGGCAGCAGGGGAAAAGCACAAATATTCAGAGTACTGAGGAGAAGTGAGATGCTTTGGGGCCTGATTCATGCTGGAGTTAGGCAGAACGACTGCAGAAGGAGCCTGGCGCTCTGTGCCCAAGGAGGAGCTCCCATGGGCTCTGCTGGATGTGGATCAGGCTCTCTGCATGCGGAAAGGCTGGGCTGCTGCCTGTCCCTGCCAGCCCCTTGCAACCAGGCTGGGGATGACTAAGCTTAAAGCCATTTCTCTGTGAAGGAAATAAGCACACTGGGGGGTACTGGGAGGGGGTGGGAGCCAGGTCCCCCGCTTGGGAGGTGGCCGCCTGGGAGGAGGCTGTGTGGCTGCAAACAGCAGTGTCCAGGCAGGAAAGGCTTGGGGATGTGAAGGGCAATGACAGCCCAGCAGCTGCCCGGGAGGCTGAAGCTGTCCCCTTTTCCCACGAGCAGGTCCATCTACCAGCCCAACTTCTCAGCCTGACGCCAGCTCCTCTTGGGAAGGCAAAAGGCTGTGTGTGGAGGTGATGGCTCTGCTGGGCCAGGAGTGCAGCTAGGGCAATATCCCTGCATGAATGCTGGAATAGGTGGTGAGTAACAAGTGGAAGGTGCAAAGGATGGACAATAACCACAGCCCCAGCTCCGCCACCAAGCTCTGAAAAGGGCTTGGATGTGGATCGGATGTTTTAGCAGACTTCTCTTTGTACAGCTGGCATGATCCAAACTCCTCTGATTGCGGTATGGGACCTTTTGCAATAAGTTTACATCTCTAATGATGAGCATGTGTTTTATTTATAGGGTTTTTAAAGACCATAAAGTCTAAGTCTGGCTGAAGAGCGATCCTATGAGGTGCCGGGCTGATCCCAGCCCATGTTCTGTTCCCAGACCTGTCCTGCTCCATGGAAGTCCTTTTTGGATGCTCACAGGAACAGCTTGCATTCAGACTTATGTGAGTGTCTGCTCCCAGTTTTATCAGAAGTCTCACAAAAACTAGCCTTTCCCTAAAGCTTCACTGGCTAGAAGCACACAAGTGAGAACTGTAACTTTCACTTGGGAGGATGCTTCTAGCTGTCGTGTTTATTGTAAAATCAGAAAAAAACGTCATGCTGGTAATCCCTGAAAACTTCAGAACCAGAAGGCACATGCCAAATTCTATCAGGTGTAAATCTTCTTTGTTGAAAATCAATGCCATGAGTTTTGAGGGCTTACTTTATGATGTTAACATTTGAGACTAGTAATAGTTTTCTCAAGTTGGGGGAGGTTTGCAGGCCCCTCTGGAGGGGGAAGTTAGTGGCCAGTGCAAGGCTGACTGCCGGTATCCAGGCTTTCAACTAACTGCAGCTGGGTGTTGGTGGCTTTTTCAGCTCCATTCACTTCTCAAGGAGGCCTACCTAGAGCAATTAACTCACAAGAAGTGTGATTCACGACTAACAGAAATTAGATGTTCCTTATCTCTTCAATTAGAGTATATATAATATTAGCAATGATGTATTATCTATGTATTAATTTAAAAGGCTTGTTTTGGTGTCAGGCTTGCTTCTGTAGGGTCATCAGTATGAGGATATGCATTAAAACAGATTTAAAATCCCTGAAGAGTTATACAGCCCTGCTTTTTCAAAGCACTTGACCTCAGAAGTGCTTTAGATTGCTCCTTTCTTATGTTTCACTTCTTTTTTTTTACATTGCGCCTCACTTGGCAAACACTAAATTGCAGGAAGTCATGTGCAACAAGGGACAGAAACAAGTTCATTTTATTTGGCTGTTAGTGCTGTCATTGGCGTGATGAGGAAGAGAGTGACAGCAGTGAACTGCTGGAGGGGACCTGCAGCTTTCATCTGGGGATAGGTTCCCTCAGCTCAGGAACATGTGCTTGTGTATTCCTCTGCTGGGATCACTTTAGGATTCAGTCCCTTTTTCTCAAGCTCAGTATTCATTCGGGAGCCTGGGAGTTGCTCATATGTTGTTTGCTGTAGCCTCACCACATCTCGCAAGATAAATGCTGTTTGTGGTCCGGGCAGGCATCTGCTGGGGGAGGGCAGGTCCTTTGGGAGATGCTTCTCTGGGGCTGGGACAGCCCCATGCACGCCAGCAGAATAAATCCCCAGCTTGGGCAGGGGTTTCTAGGTATTTCTAGGACAAGAGCAATGTTATGCTGGAAGCTGGTGCTGGCTGTCTGCAGAAGGCCTGTCTCAAAAGCCACCTGTTATGGTTTGAGGAACCCACAACAATTTATTGTCATTTAGACAGTTATTCTATCACCTGATGACCCCTCCCCATCCGGGAAGGGGAATTGGAAAAAAAACAAGGAAACCCAAGTGTTGAAATATAAACACATTTAATAGAATAAGACTAAATATTTAACATTAATAATACGAAAGAAGCAATATTGATCCCAATACCAATATAAAATATACAAAGGCTACACTCAGCCCATTCTATCTGTAGAAAGCTGTACTCCCAGCCATGGACAGCAAATGTAGATACTGCGAGCACTATGGTTTTGGGAGGAAGGGAAGGGCTCAGGGCTTCGGCACTGGGGCAAGAAGATCTCTGGATCACCACCATCAAGGGAGAGAGTGCACTTTGCCGCAAACTTTCTAATTTATATTGAATGTGATCTCCATGGTATGAAATAATCCTGTTGGCCAGCTTGGGTCAAGTGCCCGGGTCTTGTTCCTCCTCATCCCCACACCTGGCAAGCTCGAAAACACTGAGACCTTGAAACCTGCATCCCGTAGCTAGCTATAAAGTAAATATTTTCACAAATTCAGACACTAGAGTCTTCTGAAAGTGCTATTGATCCCAGGCATTAGAAGATAAATTAGTCCTGTGTCATGCAAAACAGGACACCACCCCTTCTGGGTTCTCCAGAAAGAGTCCCCCAGCCCTTGGGGCAGGCTGGGTGCCTGGGGCAGCATGCACTCACAGCCCAGGGGTGCAGAAAGGGGTGGCCCTGTCCTCACTGCCTGCACTGATGCAGCTTGGCACCCCGGGGGTTTGCAGCCTGCTGGGTTCTAAGGGGCTGCTTGGACATGTGTGTTCAGAACTGCAGTAATATGGTTAGTTCAAGGGCACATCTGGAGGAGGGTCTGACATCCAGTGTCTAATGAGAACCTTCTGGACACTGACCGGTGAACTGAGCCACAGGGGTGGTGACACCGGTGATCACCACATCCCCCAACCCGAGAGCCTTAGGACTCCCACTCCTGTTCCAATTGACCTAAGCAGATCAGCAGCGACCTCCTTCCCACACAAGCGTAGCTGCTCCTGAGTCTCTGCTGTTCATAGCCTGGGGTAGTAACAGAAAAACAGAGCTGATTCCAATCTGTATTAATACACAGTGGTAAACGGCAGCATCTCCGTGGTCCCACTAGGCTGCCTGCAAACAGCCATTAGAACCCTTAGGAAAGAGAGAGCAAACAGAACGCATGTGGTACTTGGATGTTGGTTTACTGCTAGTTTTTTCAGGATTTCAGCCCAGAAGTGGTTAGGTACGGAGCGGGTATGTCACTCCTCGGAGAGCTGCCCCGAGCCCTCCAGCTGAGTACCAGCCCTAACTAAAACCTAGGATTGTGTTTGAACCTTCACCAGCCAAACTGGAGATGGAAAGGCACATCTGTGTGATCAGAGGTAAGCCAGGCAGACCTGGGGAAAACAGGATGGAGGAGAGACACCAAAGAGCAGGTCTGAGACACGGTGGCTGCCCGTGAGCTGCGGTAGGAAGTCAGGGCAGGTCTGTGATTAGATCTAAACAGAGCCGAGCCATGTTCAGAGCCCTGCCGCACGGGGCTTTAACCGGAGGCAGGAACCTGAATCATCAAAAATGTTCACAGACCAGAAATACCACTGTATGCTGAAGAATTTCATATCGATGCGCTTAACCAAAACAGCACAGCCTGGCACTTTGAACCCCAAAGAGTAAACTGCGTTTCTCCGTTGCCGCACGCTGACGGGCAGCAGAGCGGCAGAGGTCAGTGCCCCCCACCAGCCCTGCAGACCAGGTTTCCTGCTGAGGACATCACCTCCCAGGACTCGTCCAGGCTCAGGTCACAACACACCACACAGGTGAGACTTGAAAGAAGTGATCTTATTTTTAGGGAAAAGAAGTTCTTGTTGTTAAAGCGTGAGTGATGGGGAACCCGTGGTGTTTTCCCAGCTGCAGACTAAATTGGCAGCTTGGCTGTAGCATCTTTCTTCGGCAGTGTTCCAGCAAAACACTTGAGTATGTGCTTAATTAAATCATGTGAGAAATTTAAAGGGCTTGAAAGCACGTAGCTAAATGCTTTGCTGGGGACTTAATATTAATGCCTCAGTTTTCCTTCTCCAACTTGGAGAAAGAAATATTTATTTCCCATACAGAGTGCTGACAAGCTTAATTCAATCTTACTTGTAAAGTGCCTTGTGGGCCATAGGGAAAAGGTGCTATAAAAATCAGAATATTATTCTACGCTCCCTAGCAAGACAGCACTTAGCTTTATATATTATCCTACTGGTGATACATCTCCCTCTGGCTGACAGCAGGAGCAATTAATGTGTATAAAGCAAAAGAGGCTGTTTAGAAGGCTTGTGCTCCGTGGAATCTGCAAACACCTGATGACAAATCCAAATGTGAAAAGATGGAACGGTCAGTGGTTTTAAGGGGTTTTAGCTCAAAACATGCATGTGTGTGACTTCAGAGCAGCAATAAGAAAGGGGCCATTTCCCCAGTAATGTATTTTTTATTCCTCATTCTTTTTTATAGCCTTTTCCTATTAATTTTCTGTTTTTTCTGAAAAGTCAGAAAAAGAAAAAAAAACAACAGTTAGCAAACTGTGCTCTAACACTGTTCTGTTATTTCAAATTTTCTTGACTGGATTGAAAAGAATCTGGAACCAACCTCAGAGGCAGCCTCAGAGTTAAGTGAAGTCAAGGGAACCGCTGCCAAGGAGAGGCCTGCGAGTGAAGCCAGCAAGGGAGAGGTTAGGGTAGGGTTTATTTTTGGAAAATCCAGATTATAATTTAGAACAACCCTCTAATTGTGATTCTGGATTTATACATGTTGCAAATACTGTTCAGGACAGAGTATCCCAAGCAACACACATTTTCCTTAAGGTTCACTGACATCAGTACAGCTGACATGGGTATTTTAGACATTTTTAACACTCTGTCTCTTCATGCATTGCAATAGAAGTATACTGTAACACCCGCTCCTTTGCCAAAAGCGAGTGAAAAAGTGTTGCTTCAAACTATCTCCCCAGATAAAGAACAAATGACCGAAAATACGAAGCTCTTCACTGGTAGTTACTGTGAATCCTCATTTCCTGCCTATATTTCCTGCCACTATGCTCTGACTGAACGTAATGTTTTTTCCTATTTTTGTCTTCTTTCAATGACAAATGGTACTTAAACTACCACATCGTAAACATCAAGAACCATAGCTACTCCCTTGGCATTTTTAAAGTTTACTGTGTATTTCATTTGCAATATTATTAGGATGAAAATGAGTTTTAACAATTTCTTGAATACCTGACAAACTAATAATAGCAAATCATGAATGAGTGGTTTTTAAATTTTTTTTTCAAGTGTGGACACTGGCAACACCCTTCTCTGTGTATGTGTGTCTGCCCTGCCTTTCCAGGGTACCACCTCTTTATGGAAATAATATTTCCTCTTCTGTGCCTGCTGCAAGTGGCACATACTGGAGCCTCATTACTCAACAGCGACTCTACATGCCATGAAAAAATAAATAATTAAACTCCAACTCTTTCAGTAGGTAAATACTGCCTTTCTCACTTGCATGCACAGAGCAGCCAGTGTTCCATGTCTGGCAGCCATCTCCTCTGGGGTTCAGCCTCCTTGAAGGCCTCTGGCATGAAACCTTAATGTGCTGACAACACTGTTTGTCACCCCCTGGGACTGTCCTGGGGCAAAGCGGAAGGGGTCAGTGGGATATGAGTTCCCATTGCCTGCTCTGGCTGCTGGGTTGTGGTCAAGTTTGGAGGAAGTTTATAACCAAACTACGCGCTCATCAACCCCACAGACCCTTCTAGAGCTGTAGCTTCCATATGTGCTAGGCAGGCATTCATTTTCTGCTCCCCCCAGTGTTTTTTCTCTAGTTCAACTAAGCTTGGTTTTATGATAGCTGACGTGGTACATGGCCTGGGAGTTTCACACAAATACTCTAGAAGGATGAAATGCTCTTTAGCTTCCACTGAAAGAGAGTTCCTCTCTTGCAGACCTGCCTACCCGGGGTTCTCTGGCTCTGCAGCTTTGAGGCCAGTGCTGCCCTGACAATTCCTAGCAACTGTGGGTAAGAACAGAATTTGGGGAGGCAGTGAGATCAGAGCTGATCAGTCTCGCTCTCCTGTCTAGATTCAGCAGTTTATTTTCATCTATAACCTAGTGTGTTTTCCCCTTCTGTTTTCTTCATCTCTGGTTTGCCCATTTTTCTCCTTGTACCTACACTACTGAAAATATATATTCCCTCACCCCAAAGAAGTGCGAGGAAATCTCTGGGTTTTCTCTTCATCATAAACTGTAGCTTTTCCACATGCTGTGGCACCTCATGTGCTTTATTTTGTAAACAATTTTTAGGTTACTGCTTTGCTAGAGAGTATGTATGTAAGGAACTGATCAGCATCCATGGTAATTTTTGGTATTTGAGTAATGATATGAAAAATTATCAACACCAATTTGGTTGTCATTTCTAAATCACTCCATTTGAAAGCTCTGATGAAAGTTGTTTGAGGGGCAGAGTGTGTCAATTAAATCTTGTGGCTCTGGCTTAGTGTAACAAGTACAGGCTTAATCCTTGCTAATGCCATACAAGCATTTTCAAGCCGGTGTTATAGAACCACCTGGAACTGCTGCCAGGTAAAGCTTTAGGGCACCTATAGCGTGGCTGGAGGAGCCTGTTATCAGAAGGGGAAGTCCTGCAGTGCAAGTGAAAACCAGAGCTCCTGGTCAGCCCTTGAAATCTGCCGGGGGAAACAGGAATAGAATCATAGAATTGTCTAGGTTGGAAAAGACCTTTAAGATCATTGAGTCCAACCATCAACCTAACACTGACAAAACCACCACTAAACCATGTCCCTCAGCACTATGTCTACCTGGCTTTTAAGTACCTCCAGGGATGGTGATTCCACCGCTTCCCTGGGCAGCCTGTTCCAATGCTTGACAACCCTTTCTGCGAATAAATTTTTCCTAATATCCATGCTAAACCTCCCCTGGTGCAACTTGAGGCTGTTTCCTCTCATTCTATCGCTTGTTACTTGGGAGAAGAGACCAACCCCCACCTGGCTACAACCTCCTTTCAGGTAGCTGTAGAGAGTGATAAGGTCTCCCCTCAGCCTCCTTTTCTCCAGGCTAAACAACCTCAGTTCCCTCAGCTGCTCCTCATAAGACTTGTGCTCCAGACCCCTCACCAGCTTTGTTGCCCTTCTCTGGACACACTCCAGCACCTCAATGTCTGTCTTGTAGTAAGTGGTCCAAAACTGGACACAGTATTCGAGGTGGGGTCTCACCAGTGCCGAGTACAGGGGGATGATCACTGCCCTAGTCCTGCTGGCCACACTACTCCTGATACAGGCCAGGATGCTGTTGGCCTTCTTGGCCACCTGGGCACACTGCTGGCTCATGTTCAGCTGGCTGTCGACCAACACCCCCAGGTCCTTTTCTGCTGGGCAGCTTTCCAGCCACTCTTCCTCAGGCCTGTAGCGCTGCATGGGGTAGGATAGGAGGAATAGAATAGGAGCAGCCAGGTAGCAGCTGGTGGGCACACGGCATACCTTGAGCGGCAGCGGCGGTGGTGGTGGCTGGGGGGGTCACGGAGGCCCTGGCAGCAACCCTCAGTGCCTGAGCTGCCGCAGCGGCTGTGCGAGCCTGGCTCACCTCTGCTGTGCGCAGCTGAACGGGCTCTGGCTACAGACAGTTGTTGCCGGGGCAAGTTGCCATTGCAATGAGGATGCGGCTTTCAGATTTTTAAACATGAGAGGTGAATTCAGAAGCCTGGTAACAAAGCTGTGGCGAAGATTCAGCAGTACAGTGACCAGAGCCATGGAGAGAGTGGAAGAAACGTGACTTCACACGGCTTGCCTCTTTGCAAGGTGATGCTGTGCTGGGGCGTCCGGCAGGTGCCTGCCATAAGTTAGAGCAGCCCGAAAGATGCTGCAGCCTACAGCAGCCTCCTGAGAGGGTCCAGAGCCCAGGAGCTCTGTGAATGTATCTTCCTCCCAGCTCCCCCACTTAGTCCCTTTCACAAGCAATATATTTATTTAAAGGAGGGGAGGAAAAGATTGCGAGTCTTGGTACGATGCTTCTTTCATTTGCCAGGCAAAAATCTGAAAGCATCAAATGTGCAGAACAATCACCTTAGTCAAGCAAAGCTGAGGAATGGCTTTAAATGGGCCACGTATCGGTTGCGGGAGCTTTATTGCTGATAGCTGGTGACGCTTTGCTACTGGCTTTGGACAGTGGAAAAAGTCATCTCAATGGCAGCAAACAAACAGGGACAAAACCCTCCCCTTCCTTAAAATCAGAGCAAGGAAGTGGACTCTTAGGACGATGGGTTGTGGCTAGGGCCCTGTTTTTGAAACATGATCCACGCGTGCAAATCCCACACAGATCGGATGCCAAAACTGCAGTACTTCTTTGACATTTCAGAGGAGAAGGAGAACAAATGTGTTCTGTACTCATCTTTTTTTTTTTTTTTTTAAGCAAAAACAATTAACTTTGAAACAAGGGCTTTGATTGCTATCTCTCTGACGTCAGCTTTACATTGATGTAATTCTATAGACTGGTGGGATCATTGCTGATTTGCACCACTGCAAGCAGGAGAACAATCAGGCTCTGTGTTTTCCAGGCAGGGGAGCTGCTTATGTTTTGTGCAAAGAAAGAAACTCAGTTAAACAACTTAAAGGTAAAATAAATTAACCAAGAAATTCCAAAGGAGCCAAAAGCAATATAAGCACAGATAGAGCCACAATGTTCTAACTGTATTGCTAGTTTAAAAAAAAAATACCTAGCCTAATTAGGTAAAGATTGATTTTGCTATAAATATGTACAGCGCTCTTTTTCATTTTCGAGTTTTAATTGACATCCAAAGGTGAGCAATTTAATAGCGTACTGCATTATTTTAATTCTCTTAGTATACATACTGTACCTTATTCCTTTTGTTTGAGATCCTTGAACAAGTGTCAACTTCCCTTCCCCTTCAAATAATGTTATACAACAGGAGAATAAATCCAACTGTAAGGATTAAAATTATAATTGATCTCGTGTGAAAGTAGCAAAGCAAGCACTACCCAATATAGCCCGAGTTGAAATCCTAGTTCCCTCTGTGTGAAGGGGAGCTGACCTTTCTATATGGGCCAAGGATTTCACCATTGATGACATTTGCCAGGCATCATGGTTTTTGTTGTTTTTGTTTTTTTTTTTTACACAGAGAAGTACAATCAGGCCTTTCTGTGTTTAGCTTTTAAGGCTTATTTTTTGCGATAGTTGCTGTTATGCTCTCACTTTCAGAGGATGTCAGACTCCTGAAAAGAGAAATAGTTTTGGTTTAGATACAGTAAAGCTTACAAACAGCATGCTTGGGGGGAGAGATGTAGGCTTGGTCTTTATCAAGAAAGTTTGGTTACATGAAGAGAGTGGAGCTGGGCCCGTGACTGATATAACCAACCCTGCCAGCGAGAGAGGTGGGCTGTAGGGTTCTTCACTATGGACTATACAATTACAGGTCAGCTGCTAATGAGTGGGATTTTAGGGAATACTTTTTTATCTAAAAAAAAAGAAGCAAAATGGGAATGAGTGAAACCTGAATCTCGGTAATTTTCACATTTCTGTATTGAAAGATCAGCCCTGATGACACTGTGCAACACTTTCTGTTCAGTGCTGTTTCCATTTGGTCTTTGTTGTTAACGTGCAGCGTATGCCACTAAATAGCCATGAATATATTAGAGGGGGTCTGGCTAATATCTATGAACTAAAATTTTTACAACGAGGCCATGCAGTTTTGCAATAGCTCTGGCATTTACCTAATAAGCCCCAACTCACTGACTACTTTAGTAAATGATATGCAAGTTCTCCTGTAAACCATGCGTGTGGTTACAGTAACTATTGCCCTGTGTTTAACAACACGCTACTTTCCTGCCCTACTCTCTTGTAAGTCTAGTAGGAGTTGTGGTATTAATTTAGCCTGGGTGGAACTATAGGCTGGGCTTGTTGTTCCAGCAAGGTAATCGCTTCTCTACATAAACGAATTATCCTTTTCATTTATGGTGCCTGTGGAAAGTTGTCTGTAATTTCAATACACTCAGCAGTGTAGCTGTAGTAATTCTTTAATACGTTGCGAACGTGCTCACTGTGTCGGTTTTCTCCTAGGTGCCAGAGCTATGCTTGCAGGGTGAGACGTACGGCAAGCCGGCCCACCGGAGGGATGCTGGCTCTGCTTCACCTGTGACCGCCGGACCTTTCGATGAAATGAGCGCTAACGTGGTGGAGGATGAGCACCGACGTGATGGAGGATGAGCACTGCCTGAAACCAGCATGTCCAAAGGCCTGCCTGACAGAGGCTGAACGGGATGGCAAGGCTGCAGACAGCCGTGTAGGAAAAACTTGGCAAAAGATGGTTGTGGTACAAGCTCCAGATGAGGAGCTTGTCCTGAGCCGGAAGAAACTGGCTGGGATGTGCTGCCGACTTGTTGGTACAGTGCGAAACCATGACCTGGCTGCTGTGGTAGGAGAGGGAAAGTCAACAGGGCTGGCGGAGGCATCAGAAGTTGAACTCCATGAACTCCTACCAGATGGAGTTACACCAGCAATTAATTTGGTACAATTACTTGTGCCAAACTGCGCTGGAAATTATTGCAAGCTAGATCAAGCCATTAGCAATAGGAAAACAGCATTGCAAAACTCCAAACACCTCCTTCCAAGGGTTATGCACTCACTTTCCACTGAAATTAATAGAAATAATGTGAATGAGGGTGCTTGGATTCCTGCCGGATCACTGCAATGAGTAACTGGGGTATAGCTCCTGGATATACCTGCTTACAAGTAAACTGAGAGTGCTGAGTGGTGAGAGATGACCTAGATTGGAAATGGTTCTGGTGCTTCTGTTTTCCCAAAACCTTCTACTGCTGGCGACATCTTGCTGTTTCTTTTGGCAAACGTGTATCTCCAGCTTCTGTTTGGGGAATGTCAGGGCTTGCTGTTGCTACAAAAACTTCAATTTTAATATGGAAACCTATATATTTTCTGATTAATGTTTCCATCAAGCTTAGTCCTGGGTAAACATTGTGTAATGTTAGCATTCATCAGTGAGCTTGCATAATCTTCCTGAAAAAATATTGGAAAAAACCTCCAACTGTTTCCAGTCTAGAATGAATATTACAGCCACAGAAAAGGTCTTCTGTGAAAGAGAATAATTTCCCTCTCTTTCAGAAATTAACAATCTATTCATAAGTAGATCATTTACTTTTCAGTGCATTACTGCCTGATTAGTCAAGTGCTGATGCAATGAAACTTAACTGTTGCAATCGTACTGAGTAGGTATCCGCTGAGACTGACGTTTATCCAGAATGGGGCGTTAGTCTTTTTGTAAAGCAGAATCTTTATGTGTATATATCTTCATACTTCTATATTTCCATTACCACCAGTCACCACTTCAGATGAGATAGCCCCATTCTCTTTCGGAGCTGCTATCTAATTACACATCACAGATCAGTTACTAAAGAAGCACACAGCATTTATGAAACATCATTTTAGGCGTTGCTCTAACCAGAGCAGAGATTATACAAGTTACTGTTTCCAAAGTGAATTATGGAAACGCGGGAAGGGCTTGATTTCTGTCGGCAAGAAGACCGGACGGCTAGACCTCAGTCTCTGGAAAAGCAGCAGAAGAAGAGATTCCATCCTGAGAGGTGCTAAGTTCCGGTGGCTGCTGCCAGAAGAGCGAAGGTGGCACAGGGCGTCCCATGTGATCGGGGGAACTTGAAGAGCAGCACAGGCCAGGGACCCAGTTGCTTCCAACTAAAGGAATCTCCTGTACGTAAACAAGGTTTAGTAGCAAAGCGTCGAGTCCAGGAAAGTATTTCTGGCGAGGAGGATAAGCTTTCCTTTGGAGAGGAGTGCTCTGTTCTTCTCATAGTTCCCTCTCAACTTTGTCTTGGCTGTGCCTCCAGTGAGAAAGTACTACTTGGAACACAGAAGAACGTGAGAGCACACAGGGGGGAAAAAACCACCCAGGTGCCATTTTACTGATTTCAAAAAGTGAATTTAGGGGGTAAGAACATGATAATAGCTATATATTTTTACCTTGTAAAGGGCCAATTAGTAGTGAAATTAAGCAATAGAGGTTTTTTGGTAGGAACTGTATAAAAAGATACATCCCGATAAGTTAGCAAACACCAGGATCTAACAGTAGAGCACTTGTTGATTTACACTTGTTATGTTTGTTTACTCTCTTCAAAATATTTAGCACCAGGACCATGATTTGTGTATTTCTAAGAAAGGAAACTAAACTACTGCTGTTCCTACTCTGTCGCAGATCCTGATTTTCCAGTCACGCAACACGTTTCCTGTAGAAGTAACTCCATTGACTTAACTGACGCATTTATACCAGGGAGAGCTGATGTAACAAGGTGAGAATCAAGCCCATAGGCCAAAATTTTCAAAAATAAGTATCTAAAATTAGGTACCTAATTCCATAATTAAGAACCTGTGTAAAGGTGGGCTGGTTTTTAAAAACCGCTGTGGATTGACAAATTCTGCTGAAGTCAACGGGAGCTGGAGAGGATTTTTCCTTTGAAAATCAGGCTGTTTTATTTAAATGCCCAAATATTGTTACGGGCTGACGTTGGACGTGCTGGGTTGACGGTTTATCGTTTCCTATCCCTATGTATAACTGTATCAGCACGTACCCAGTACACTGAGTTCCCATCATGTAGTACTCGGCACAACATGAGTATAGCCCATCTTGCCAGATTTTCCGATATGACAGTCTGGGTTTGGGGACTCAAAACGTAAAGATAAGATGAATTTTATTTCCTGTCTTTGATCCTGAGGCAAGCCTCAAACATAACAGAGAGGCCTAAGAGCTGTTCAAAATCACACTGTTGTGCAGCTTCGTGGAGGAACTTCTCCATGGGCTGGAGATGAATACAGGACAAAACCTCTTCTGTGGCTCCCACCATCAAGGTCTTCCTGCCTCTCAGATCAGCGTGAAACGAAGCAAGTGGAGGAACCCTGGCAGCACTGTCTTAATGCCACTTGGTTATCTCTGCATGACATAAGATGACATATTACCTGGAAATTGTAAGGATGAGAAATGCAGTTTGGGCATTTTTAATGCATTTTTTTAATCTGGTTGGGTTGATGCTACTAAAATACTTAAATCTAGCTGTTAAAAAAAGATGAATGGGGCTAAAACATATACTCGGAAGTATTGAAGGCTGAAGCCAATGGTGGTAAGACAAAAGTAGGCGTGCATACATACAAAAGCCAATTTTCTCAAGCTATCCTTGCTATTGTGTTTATAGGTATCTTGAGAAAGAATGGTGATGAATTCTCTTCTGTTCAACTAGACGCACTTATCTGTATATATTGATGACTTAAAAAACAAACCCAAAATGGTTATAACCCCTAAAAATAAATTTTTAGAACATATTAACATTTAATTATATTGGTTTATAATTCTCTCAGTTCCAGTAACAGTTGCCTCTTCTGTTCTTGTGGACTAATAAATTCCTACAAGCACATAACTCATTTCTATTTTAATGCTCTTTCCAAAGTGGTTACTACTGGTGACAATGAAATTACAGTTGATTTTTCATAGTTTTTTTTTAGCACATTTCAAATTTGTTTCATTACATACTATATCTTCTAGTGTATTTCTGATTGTCTTCATCCTTTGGCTATAATATTCTCCCAAGTGTGGTGGCTTTATACCACAGAGGTGGCAGCCATGTCAAAAGCAGTTGTGCCGCATCACTTAACAGGCAGTAATTGTCTCCAGGAATCACAGGAATCTTGATCTGCTGCATCAGACGTCACTTCTTTGACAGCTGAAGCTGAAAACACACTTGGGGATATAACCTAAAATACACTCTGTTCCAGGTTGCAGAGACCGTGTCAAAAGCATTAAAGTGCTGAAGTTCTGAAAGAAAGCATAGCCATACATTTATCTGGATTTATTTATTTTATTTTTAATTTCATTTCTATATGAACAAGGCTTACATGACAACATGCTGCCCCAAGTAGGGATTTTTTTTTTAAAATCCAATGGCCAGTTTCTGCCAAGCTTCACACATGGGTGGTGTTCATAAGAGAAGAACGGTCTGATGCATTTCAGGAAAAGAAGGAGGTAGAGCAGCGCTGTTAAGGTTTCCACTGAGAAAGAGGCTGTTGCCGAAACTCAGCTCTTTTCAACACTGGTGACTCTATGCGCAAGAGCCACTTTGACTGCAGGGATGTTGCAGCCTAAGCTCTCACCTGTCTAGACACCAAAGTTAATCAACCATGAGACACAAACTGATAAGAAACCTGGTTTTGTTCCTGCTTGTGCTCCCAGAAGTACGTGTTGGTCTAGACTTGGCAGCGGGAGAGCAGTTAAAAGTTCTGTTAGTGTTTCTAAGCTCATCCTGCTTTTGTGTGATGTGTAGTGCAGCCACAGGCTTTTCAGATGTTTTAACTTGATGTTCAGCTTTTGTGGTCAGAAATGCTTTTCAGCACTGTCATTGGTCTCAAAAAATTTCCAAGTATGTGTAAGCGAATTCCCATGGTTGAAGCCCCTTATGCCTTATTTTCTCTGTGTATTCGTGCAGCACTCATCATTGGTTGGTGACTGGGAGGAAAGTTATGAGTTCAAGGCCATTTTTAGCCATTTTAGCCAAACTAAGTCCAAAAATTCATTTGGGAAGTTTATATTGTTTTTAATATTATACATGAAATACCGTGTAATTAGATCTCTCTAACCCTTCTCAATTTTCTGTTCTGCTTTTTTCAGATCTGTTATATGTCTACGTGGTCAAAAGGGAAACCGTCCTTTGTCTGAAGTGAAGAAGGACCTGAAGCACGTATCTCAGATATACGCGTTGCTCTCTGGGTCCAGAAATGGTCTGATTCAAGAGGGCAAACTGACCCTGAAATCTCCTATGCAGTCACATAGAATGTGACTCTGCACTCCAGACCTGGTTTACTCTTATAGCCCTTAGGACCTTCTTTTTTTTTTTTT
>VYXH01011242.1:355561-411052 GCA_013397275.1 Burhinus bistriatus | reverse complement strand
CAGTCGCCCCCTCCCCGGCCCGTCGCCCCTGCCCGCCTGCCGGTGGGCCCGCTGCTAGCCGCGGGGTCGGGCCTCCGGCTGATTGTTTTTACACACACGAGAAAATAATTAATATCGCTAGCTGGAGGCAGCGACAGCCAGTCTTGGCGGGGGGAGCAGCAGAGCACTTCGGCTCCGGTCAGACCTCTCTGAGGAAACGGAGAAAATGAAGCCGGAACGAGGTAAACGGTTTATCGAGCTATTTCTTTTTGTTTTGTTCCTAAGATTAGAAGTAGCCTGGTGTTTCGGTGTTATCGCTCTGTTTCCTTATCCCCTTCCCTGTCGTTTTGGGGGATGGGAGAGAATCCAGGTACTGGGGTTCAGATCGGGGAATGGTGGTGGTGGTGGTGCCAAGGCAGCCCCCGAGGGGGATCAACAGCCCGATGTCCTGCCTGCCCTTCGGCTTTCCATTGTCTTGGCTGGCTGGAAGGAAGGCGAACACCCTGGCAAACTCCTTTCGCTCGGGGAATGGTGCAGTTCGCGTGTCAAATGCAGCCGGCTCGTCCGCACAGAACTGCAGTGCCGAGGCGAGAGTCGGGCAAAGGCAAATCGGGCATGGGCAGACAATGCCGGCACGTGCACAAAAATGTCAAAATGTACCTGAAAAAGACCCTGAAAATAGCCGTAACTTCCATCTGTGGTGTTTTATAACCTGACAGTGAGGTTTGTTCCAGTTATAAAGGAGATGTATCATGACACGCATGCTGAAATACTAATTTTTCACGATCATTTGGTTACTATCTTATCTGGATTCCTGACATCTGTTTTTACAGAAAAATGAAGTCGACTGTCTATGTATATGTTTATAAAAACACTTCAGCTCTTTTGCAGTATAGCAACAGCTGCTGATGCCCCTAGAGTTGAGAATATGTCATGACTTCTATTTTGATCCACATGAGCAGTGATTATCGATTCCTGTTAGTTAAAGCAAGATTTTTTTCTTTTTAAACAAATCTTATCTCATCGTAGAATTCTGACTGTTAATCAAAAAAACCCTCCTTGCTTAGATATTTGCGTTTCTTAAAGTTTTGGTGATTCTATTGTTTACCTGGTTGTTTTACGTTTTAAAAACACGTTCTTTTTATGTTATAATCACTTTGGTGTTTTGAGAAGCACTTTAATATAGCTTAGATATCCGTGCATCAAGTACTAACACTTACATGACATACACATTTAATAAGGTTTGTTAATGACATGTTTGCTAATAGCTACACTGCATAAACGACCACTCTTAGGTGGATTTCTTATATGTATATGCGGTAAGGATTATATGGTGTGACAATAGTATAGAACTAAGCGTAAGCATATGCATAAATTAATGGCATTTAAGTACTAGGGATTTGAAATGGGCTCTTTGCTTTCCTCCTCGTTTCTTAATTGCTTAAACCTTCACCTGGTCGACTGCAGCAAGGCAGGTTGTTTTTAGAATCTCTTGAGATTTTAATACCAGACCCTGAAGTTTGAAAACCATTTACTATCAAAGTGAAATAATTTCAAAATAGCCAAGTAAAACCCAAGTCAATATTTGCAGCTTTAAAATATTCTGCTGTAGCAGTTCAAAACCTCTATATGACCTTTGTATGTTCTTTTGTTTAATTTTTAGGCAAAAAAACTTAGAAAGTTGGAAACATTTTTAGTTGGTGTATGATAAGTGATCAGATGCCTTTTTTTAAGCAGTTTGGTGTAGAGGGAACCAAATTTATAATGAAAGCAAGTTTTTAGGTTGTTGGTTTGCTGTTGTGTGGTTGTGGGTTTTTTTTTCCAAAGCTGACAGTTAATAAATTGAAATTCCTAGCCATTGTAAAATGTCTATTGTACACTGGGTGAAACCCTTCAGAAGTAATTTCTTGAAATTCTTTTAAGATAATTAAGAAAAAGCTTGAAATAAATCATGGATCTTGCCAAATGTTGGAGAGTATCTCCAGCCATTTTAGTAAATACCTCTAGCTTAGCTGTGTGCTAATGTCATAGAGCAATACCATGCACAAAGGGGGTTGTGAAAGTGCTGCCTAAATGCCACATGCGGCCCACGGAGGCTCTTAGGAGGCACGAATCATGCAAATGTTTACATGTGCTGCTTTCTGCATAGCAGCTGCACCACAGGACACAAGCAGTCAAGTGTGCAGTCACCTGCTTCCAATCGTCGCAAATTAATAGCAAAGGTCAGGGGGGAAGCAGAACACTCGGCTTGCCACAGTCTTCACTTTTCTACAGACCCTCAAAATCCTGAGAAGACTGCAAATCCACACACCGAGTGAAACGCAAAGAAACAGACTTAAAAAGACTTTTTTTTTTTCATTCTTACAACTAATTATATCAGAATCCATTTGGAGCAGAGAGATGTACTTCTTGTAGTTAGAATTAAGCTTAATAAGATTGCAATGCCCGGGCACGTTGGGAGAAGGTATGGTTTAGCCTTTGTCATACTACCAATAAGATTCTTGTTATCACCAGCAAAAATGGGTGGTGTAGGAGAAGAAAGGGGAGATCTAAATGTACAACCACTTTTTTTAACAGTGGGAAATGTTATAGAATGTTTTAATTTAAAACAGGAGGAGAGAGGGATGAGTAGAAGTGAAGAAAAGAGGGAAGCTTGGCCCTCGGGTACTTAACCTCCCTTTATAATACGGAAAGTTTGAAAATTACAGCTACAAAGATGCAATATATGAGAGTAGTATGGAGGAGATGGAATGTGGAGTGTTGCATAGCAAACCCGTGGAGCAGTTTTGCAAGTGAGGAATAGAGGTTTGAAAGTGCAGGTAAAAATGTGGACTTATTCCTTTGCTATGCAGAGGCACGGGGCATTCACAGGACGTGTCTCACGAGCATCGCTCAGGACTCGCCTGTCAGGTGGGGTGTCAGTGTGGAAGGGCAGTGGTTGCTCTAAATGCATTCAGATAACTACCTCTATAGTGGGTCTAGAGGATGCAGTAATAAAAAAAAAAAGGATGGCTGTGACTTGGCTTTACCTTTCCTACACTGTCGTTCTTAAAGTGAAGTGCTGAAGCATTTTAAAATACAGTGGTTGCATTGCTTCAGCTGAGGCTTCACCAGTGGCAGTGAGAAGAATGATTTGTCTCCCTTTCTTACATACAATGTTTTTGGAGTGACATTTGAGTTTTGGGCTTTTTTTTGTCTTTCTGCAGTAACAACATACCAGCTTACCTAGCTTTGATCATGATATCATCACGATTTAGTTTCTGCAGTACAGCTGCCTAGTCAGCTGCTTTGTGTTGCATGTTTGGACCGCTGTTTCCTTTCTCAAGTACAGGCCTTTGCTCTTGCTTCTATTGAACTTCGTTCTAATGACTTCTGATCACTTTGCCAGTTTATTGAGTTTGGAAGACAGAACTAGACTTCGTAGCAGAGTGCTTGCAAACTCTTCCAGTTCAGCTTTGTTCCTAAACTGTATAAACACACTGTTTCACCATCGGAGTTAATGAAAACATTGCATAATGTCAGGGTGATAGCTTACTGCCAAACTCAGAAGGCTTGTTATGTACTCTTAGAGTACACTTGGTGCACAACTGGAAAAAATCTTGTGGTTTAGATGAATCTACAGTATAGTCATATTTTACTGTGGGAATGTTACAAGACATCAAAAGTCTTACTATAGTCTAATTAGCTCAGACTTACTGCTCCTTCCTCCTCCCTCCCCCTCACTGCGTGAATGATCAGTTAAAGGAGGAAGACGGGCTTGTTTGTCTCTAAAAGCATGCTGGCTGGTTTTTATCACTTTATTCTAGTCTTTTCTTACTTTTTTATTACCTTGCTTTGTTTATTCCTCTGCTGTGTGTTCCCTGTGTAGAGACTATTCTGTTTTCACTTCCAAATTAAGCAAAACGCTGTTGTCTCTTACTTTCTGAAGCATTAATTCCCTCCTTGGGATTATCCTAATTTAAAGAAATGGCTTTCTGTCTACAAGAGAGGAACAATCAGTCTGAAGATTGGTTTTTTCTCTTCTCCTTCCTTCTTTGCAAGTCAAACTCGGGATATGTGCCTCTAGCTCTCTTTATAGTAACTGGGTTAAGAGACTTTCTTCCACCTTATTTGGCGGTTTGGTATAGAAAGAGCTAACTCTTTGGGTTCAACAAAAGTTTGTTTACTACCTCCTGTTGGAACCATAGCTGAAGGATTTCTGGATGTACCTGTGGGGAAAGCTGGAGGGGAGATTAATGAAGATGAACAATTGAATGCTTTTCTTCAAATTCTTAGGAGGAAGGATGAGGAGGTATGGGATTGGGGGAAAGTGAGCTGAACCATTGTGTTTAGGAGTTGCGGAATTAATTGTTAAGTTAGGAGATCTGGATATGGGCTTTGTTTTTAAAAACAAGGCTTAGTTTTATGCCCTATATCCGTGAAAGATTTTTGTGGAAAACTCTTTAGCGAAGATGATGTGCTACAGCGTATGCAGATCAGGAAGTGAAAATATCTCTTGAAAAGGGATGAGTGGTATTTTAGTGTCCTATGTTGCACTGCGATACAGACGCTTTAATTTTGTAATATCTTCTCAGTGAAATGTCACGAAGCACTTAAACTTTTCCATGGTGGAATGATGTAGCCAGTAAACAAAGTAATAAACTGGAAATGAGGTGCTTCCTGCTTAGTGGAGCTGTCACTCCAAAAGCGTTCGGGCAATGCTTCGGGCTTGGTTGCCACAGGTAAGTGCAGGTTGGGTGGTAATGAGCTGGATGGAGGTGACGCTGCTCCCTGGCCTGGGAGGAAGCCGTGCTGGCAAACACGCTCCGCCACGCAGGGGCACGTGCCAGAAGGTGTGTGTGGCGAGGGAGGGTAGCTCTGATGGGCAGGAAAGGGTCGGGCAGGGGCTGCCTGCTTTTCCTATCTGGATTACTTTCAAGTAAAACCAGCTTATCCTTTAAGAGAAAGAAACTGGTCAGGATAAAAAACCAACCAAACCAACCAAACTGACAGGCGGTCAGGATATTACATTCAGATTCCATTTATAAGGCATGAAGCCATCTAGCCCTAATCTTTGGGGAGAGCAGATTTGTCCTGGTAACACATAATATATAGATGCAATGGATGAGGATGAGTGAACAGGAAAATTTAACTTAGAAGAATTCTTAGCTTTTAGGTGCCTAACTCCCCCCCCCCCCCAAAAAAAAAACACCAAAAACAACCCAAACCCTCCTAAATCTAAGGATACTAATTTGTAGAATTGAAAAATCTTAAATTTTGGTTTGAAATACCTGCTTATGTTAAAGTTTTCCTACCTGTTCTGCAACTTGTACCTAGTGTTGCCAGCGAGGCAAGTCCTCCCATTGTAGAAGTAGTTCTTGGGTTGGAAGAGTGCTTTTATCCATGTTCAATAGTGAGAGTTCTTCACTGCGTGGTTGTTCCTCAGGGAGAACAAACCATACTAGTAACAACTTTGCCATTTTCTTTTTGTTTGATTGGAGTTGTCCATACTAGCTGCCTTCAGAGGGGCTCTTGTTGCTAAACCAGATGCTGCTGGAGTGGCATTTAGGTGGATATTTTGGGGCTTGTGGATATGCCAAGTCCATAGGCTTGGGATATATAACTGACCCTTCTGATCGTATTCTTTACTTGCTGAAGTGAGAAATTCTGGCATGCCAGATCAGATCCCTGGCCTGAAACATATTAGATTGGACTTAGTTGTTAAGGGCAGTGTTGAAACTATTATTGGATCTGAGGTCTGCCAGCTTCTAAATGTTTTTAAAAATAAGCTAACGTTTATAAATACAGATTCTCATGAGAGATGCGAGTTTGTTGCCAAATGAAATTCTGCTTATTAAAATTAGAAATCTTCTGTGAAAACAGAGTAACTGATGGGAACAAACCAGCTATATGACATTTGTTAAAAGAACTTGCTCTGTCTACTTCACTGTTTACAAAATGTTTCTTTGTTATTTTGACAAATGTCTACTAATAGCAACTGTTAAATGGTGGTGCAATAGCCATAGCCTTTTATCCTATCAGCAACAAGTTAAGGATAACAGTCCGGCAGTTACTAGCTGTTCCTTTAGTCAATAAGGTCTTGCAGTTTAACTGTAATTACAGCTATAATAACTACTTTCTCCACTTTAATGCGATACTATGTTTTTTAGATTGTTGAAGGTGTCTCACATCATTGTCTTTCAAGGTGGTAGTACATTGTTCAGTCTTTGCAGGTCATTTGTATTTAATGTTTAGACAGAAGCCACTTTTTAAGTTTAAATTGTTTCAGAAGTGCATGTACAATTGCACTGTTACCTTTGCACTACCAAGTACAAAAACTTCATGTATAAGTAGGCAATTAAGGATGTCTATAAACCTGGGTTAATGCAAATACAGAAGAGTGCCTCTTGGACTTGGGTAGGTAGTTGGACTTTGGAAGACTTCACATTCGTTACATATTCCTTTTTCTGCTTGTGCAGTGCAGGGTGGGATGAATGTAGCCATAAGCACACAGCGGAAGCCATGTGCAGTTATTCTTGATCTGCATGCATAACTGTACCAAGATTGGAAGAGAGATTTTTATAAAGGCTACTCATAAACAGTATAATTGAGTTGTAAGAGCCATGAAAATTCTCCAGCTGTTCTTAATAATTCAGTGTTATTCTGACCAAATAAAATATTTATACTTAACTTGCTTGTATTAATATATTTTCTTCCTTGTTAAATGGGTCTGGCTAGTTCTTTTTGCTAGTGTTTGTTGCGTTACCTTTTAATGTTAGCTTTGGGACCAAAACTATTTAAAGTTGCTATCTGGGATGGTGTTACTACATTATGTTGACTCAAAATGCAAAGATGTAATGGCATAGTACGAGGATGTTCTCAGGGATAATTTGGAGAAGAGCTGTGTATGAATCAGTGGAGGCAGATGAACACGTGGGGAAGGAAGCACTCTGCATATGTGAAATACTAATGACACTTTCATGGGAAGAACCTGTATTAAGAATAAAGGTGAACAAAATAGTGTTACTGAGAAGTCTTGTGCACAACTTTCTTTCTTTTAAGAGCAGTAAGAGGAGTTCTTCAGCTCTCCCCATACACATTTATTTTGATATGACTGTTTTTCATTTTGTGGGAAGAATCCAATCTCTCTGTGTCTGGGTATGTAGTAACCAGTAACCACAGCACACTTAGAATTTTCTCTTAGCAGTGATCAGTGCATTTCCCAAACCTATGGTGAAGTATGACTTTTTGTTCCTAGGGAAAAAACAAGTGGGGTTTTCTTCTGAGGTATAGTAAAAAAAAAGAATGTGTCTGAAAGAAGGAATCCCTGGTTGCACATGTGCCATGTCATCTGTTTTATATTGTGTATCCTGTGAAGTTAGTGATTTTTTTTTTTTTTTCCATTCAGATCCCTGGGAACCAGGTTGGTAAGCCAGTCTGTTTTAGTCTGTGAACATCTTTAGTGAGACTACAAGCAGGTGACTGCTTATGCTAGTTTAACCTCTTAATGGTACTGTGCAAGCAGAGATTCCTTTTGCCCACTGATGAAACTTCAGGATTTCTAGGGCATGTTTCATACTTCTCTGCGCTGCAATAAATTAAGCTGCTTTCTCAGGGTACTGTGCAAGTATCATCTTGTTGTTGGGTATAATGGGGGAGGGAAGGGCAGAGAGAGAAATTCAGCAAGAATTGAGGATGGCGCATATTAGCCCGTATCCTCAGTACAGTCAGTACCATGGTGGGGGGGTGGTGGTGGTTGCTTCTGAGGGTCAGGGGAAGAAGCAGAAGAGGTGTGGGAAGAGCTGCTGTGGTCAGCTGCACTCTTTTTTTTTTCCAGAGTGGTGGGATGCCCTTCTGCCCTGCCAGGTATTGTTCTCCTTGGTTCCCTGCCAGAGCACTGGCCCGAAAACTTAAGTGAAACCAGCCATGGCTCACTCACGCTTTCAGGCAGGTCAGCAAGTTTGGTCTGCAGGCTTGGAGGGGCAGAGAGGGTGGTTAAGAGTAATATCTGAGGAAATGTGTGTGATTACTAGTCGCTGAAGGCATAGCTTCTGTGTTAGCGGAGTGAATTTTTGAGATGTTGTGGTGATGCTTTGTGCAGTTTTCTGTCAAGTCACAAGTATCAGTGCATTTCCTTTGCACCTTAGCTCTGAATAGTTACAATGCAGCACCAGTAAAACATCCTATTTCCTTGCTCTTTTTTGTTACAGCTTTTTTAGTCAGGCTTTTAATTTCGTTGAAGTAGTTGGACTTGGGTGTAGGGGGGAAGAGAACAGATGCATCAGGAAGAGAAGAGCTTTAGTAAATATTCCACTGATGTGGAGTAAAGGAGGAGGAGTTTCCTACCAGTAGGAAATGAACAGGGACAACATCGTCAAGATCAGTATGGGCTGGGTACGCACGGATAGGGGAAAGGGATTAACATCAACACTCATGCCGCTCAAAGGTAAATCCTTTTTTCTCTGCCGTATTATTCTTTAAGCAAGACTCTTTAAGCATATTTCCTCTGCGAGCTTTCCCACTTCAGATGCCTTTTAATGAAAAGTATGTCTTTGTTTTGCTTTATTTTGAAGGGGAAACAGCTTATTGCTTTTGAAGCAGGTGCTATTCAGATGGCCAAAGAAACTTTGTTTACCATGGAGAAGCCATGAGAAACAACATATCTGGAGGACTAGAACTGGAGGAGAGGGCTGGATGATGATTGCTACCATAAGGATGCTAGTGGCAGTACTCCCTATGCAGGATGTTCAGACAGCGTAACTGTTTACCCCACTTTAGTGCAAGGGAGATGTGGAAGACCCCTTTTAGAAGTGTGTATGCTGTTAAAAAGTGAATGAGTGGAACCAAGTAGCCACCATATAGAGCTGAAACAGGAGGAATAGTTGGTAACACTAGAAAAATTTGAAGGTAAAGATCAGGAGATCAGTGTAAAACTGCTAGAATACACATCTGCCTCTCTTACATCGGGCTATTAAGTTCACTAAAATTGGTGTAACTGGGTATTGTTGTACTGCCGTTGGAGGTTTTCTACTGATAGTCTCGCTGATTTAACAAGTTTCTGTGAGAAAGTATTTTGTATCTGTTGGAGAGGAAAGGTTAAGTGATGCTGCTTGATATGTATTGTGTATCCTTTCATCCCGTCTTCCTTTTGAGACTATATAATGGCCTTCAGTTTCCTAAATGTTTTAGGACACTATAAGCTGGTTGTATTCATTCTCAGTTAAGCTTTTAGTATGAAATCTGAAGCAGCTTTATGATCTGCACTGATTTTGGTTTAAAATCATAGTGGAACTATTAGCACCTGATGCTTTTGACTTTTCTAGGTGTGCTGTAGACTGTATGTAGTCTTCCTTACTCATGAAATTTGACTTTAAACATCAGAAAAAGGAAAACTATACATAAACTATTAAGACTGTGGATGTTATATCTTATCAGCTCTTTAACATGCATTGCAACATCAGGAACTGAGCTCAGCTTTGTTCTGAGGAACTGAGCATCTGAGGGGGAAGAAGGGGAACAGGGTTGTCTACATGAGTGCTTAGCGTTTTTATATTCTGCAAATTAATAGCTCAATCCAAATGATTGTTTCAAGCAAGGGATGCATTGGTAGAAACAAGCTTTTATTTTTAGCTTGTCTCTACAGCTAGGCTATGTAAATATAAGGTGCCATGACATCACTTATGCTTTGGTCCTTAGGGGTCGCGTGCACACCTTGCTTTTCCTGCACAAGGCAGGGCTGGAATCTGAACTAGTGTTTTTCTGAACCAGCTTGTTACTAGACAACCTGTGCTTTGGCATGGCCCTCCAAAGGCTGAAGTTGAGTGTTTTTTGTAACATAGGGATGATGCCAATTATGTCTACTGGCAAGTGTCGCTGAATTGATGCGTACTTGACCTGATACTGAGGTGAACCACGCTTGGCTGGGATTTCCTGCTCTATGAAATGTGTAGGACTGCTAATTCCGAGAGGTTGTGTTGGATAAAATCCATTCTTATCAAGACCTCATCATTTTTTATTTTAATAAGTGTTATCCTGTTTGTGGCAGAAGGTGGGTTAAAATACAGTCTGTTTATCTTGCTTATTGTTAGTCATTTTGCACAGTATTAAAACTGCAAGGGTATTAGTAGTATTTTAAGTGCAGCTGCTTTATGATGGCAGAATATGCAGCTTAGGATAAAGTACTATGTATATGTCTGTATGCTACTGTATTCTCTTATGTTCAGTCACACCAGCAATGTCCTGTTATCATAGGTATCTTGTGCCTCTGCTGGAGCTTGTGGAAGAACACAAGATCAAACCGATAAATGAGTAGCATGCTTCAAGGTGGGTTTTTTTGGTGGAATTTCTAATATTGTAATTTCTAAATTTAGCATTTTATTAGGGCAGATGCATCCATTTCTGGGGTGTTCTTCCACAAATACGCACAGAGCTCAGCTGTGTATATCTAGGGATGGCTTAAGACAGTAAGTTTAAAAGCTGTCAACATGCTGTCCTACTTTTACTGTATTTTAAGAATATCAGGTGTGAAAAGGATCTTTGTGATTGCGCTCCAGTAGCCCAATGTGGGGAGACTGTTCAGGAGTATTGTGGTGGGTAGGTATGCCTGTCATCTATAGCCAGCTGCTCCTCACTAAAACATTGTTAGTTGGCCTGTAAAAACAACTGGGTGGCTCCTGAATGCTGTCTCTGCCAGCCCCCAAGGGAATTGGCTCAGGGTTGTTGCTTCTGCCTCTTGTTAGCAGAACTTTTAAACATACTGTGTTTACCAATGTGATAAATATTCCTCTTACCCCTCCCATTCCTCCTATAGATGCTGAATAACTGTTTCATAGAAAATCATCTGAGTACTTTTTTCAAAGGCTAGGTGGCTGCTCGATTAAGAAAACTTGAAACTGCTTTTTCAGACAACTGTGTAAACTATGGTGTTTTTGTAGAAGTAAATGTTCCATAAAAGAAAAATACTTGGAAAGCAAACTGAGATAAAATATACAGGAAGCTTGAATGTCAGTGACTAATGAAATGGTATGTTTTGCGTATAACTTTCTGTAAGGCACTATCTGTATCTACGATCTTTAAATGGGTCAACTACTCAAAGGTATCCAACCTTCCTCGGATAAAATGTCTACTTAAAAATCTGGTATAGGCTATGTTTTCTTGCAACCACAGCTAAATGATACTGCTGTATAAAATGTGAGTGGGGAAAAGTCATTGTTCTGTGAAGTAAGTAGCATGTTTCCCATGCTCTTGAATGGGTTAGTGAGCGCTATTGGATTTTGAATGTGGTTGTGAAGTCTAGTTTGATCTGGACTTCTCATAGTTTCATGGCATCTCATTACAGAACAAGAGTTTTATTCTTGTTTTGTGACGTGGCTAGACTAAGAGTAAGATTTTTTTTTTTGTGCTGATTATGTTAATATGGTGAATGTCATCTGACTTTAGTTTTTGTAAATAGAATCATAGAATACCAGGTTGGAAGGGACCTCAAGGATTGTCTGGTCCAACCTTTCTTGGCAAAAGCACAGTCTAGACAAGATGGCCCAGCACCCCGTCCAGCTGAACCTTAAAAGTGTCCAATGTTGGGGAATCCACCACTTCCCTGGGGAGATTATTCCAAGGGGTGATTGTTCTCAGTGTGAAAAATTATGTCCAATCTGACTCCCCCCAGGAGTAACTTGTACCCATTACCCCTCCTCTAGTCTTTTCCATGTGACTCCTTGTAAAAAGGGAGACTCCAACTTCTTTGTAGTCACCCTTTAAATGCCAGAACGTGGTGATAAGGTCTCCCTTAAGCCTTGTTTTCTCGAGGCTGAACAAACCCAATTCTGTCAGCCTTTCCAATAGGTAAGAACTGGGTGAAGGCATCCAATGCGGGCAGCGTGTTGGTCAGACTGCACCTGGAATAATACGTGCAGTTTTGAGACTACTCTCTTAAAGCAACTTCATAAATTAGTCCCCAAAAGGTGCCCACTGACAAATTGAGGAGGGGGATGATAAATGCTGAAGTGGGGAGCTCGCCGAGTGGCTTTAAGAGCCGCGGTGCTGCGAGGAGAGCTGCCCGGGGGGGTTCCTCCCCTGCGTGGGCTCTGAGGGAGGAGGCGGCGGAGCGGAGCCGTGGAGAGAGCGGGGACACNTGTGTGTGGGGAGGGTTGGAGGCCGGTAGCACCGGGCCGGCCGGTCTTCCCGGGCTTGGGACAAGTTCAAGCTGTGTAACCGTGAGAGTAATCTGCAGGGTTTTGGTGGTGGTTTTCCGCAATCCGCCTATGCTGAAGTTTGCCTCTCCCGTCGAGCTGCACAAGTGTGCTGTATGTACTTCGTCTGTAAATAGTTCCTGTAAAAAAAAAAAAAACAAACCCAAAAAGTTTCGCCATATGTTCTTCCCTTCGTTTACTGGGCCTACGAACGGTTGGNTCCTTGTAAAAAGGGAGACTCCAACTTCTTTGTAGTCACCCTTTAAATGCCAGAACGTGGTGATAAGGTCTCCCTTAAGCCTTGTTTTCTCGAGGCTGAACAAACCCAATTCTGTCAGCCTTTCCAATAGGTAAGAACTGGGTGAAGGCATCCAATGCGGGCAGCGTGTTGGTCAGACTGCACCTGGAATAATACGTGCAGTTTTGAGACTACTCTCTTAAAGCAACTTCATAAATTAGTCCCCAAAAGGTGCCCACTGACAAATTGAGGAGGGGGATGATAAATGCTGAAGTGGGGAGCTCGCCGAGTGGCTTTAAGAGCCGCGGTGCTGCGAGGAGAGCTGCCCGGGGGGGTTCCTCCCCTGCGTGGGCTCTGAGGGAGGAGGCGGCGGAGCGGAGCCGTGGAGAGAGCGGGGACACACAGACACAGACAGACACACACACACACGCTGCCGCCCTTTTGCGCCCCGGATGTCCATATTCCTCACCTCGCCTGCCCTGCTGCCGGGGGGCTGGCTCCTCACGCCCGGTGCTGCGGCCGAACGCCGGGGGGGGCCGGGCCGGGCCGCCGAGGAGGCCGGCGCTCGCCCGGCGGGGCCAATCGCCGCCCGGCCCTGTTGCTATGCGCGCCCCTACTCTGCCTCCTTTGTGGGAGATGCCGTGGGCACCCACCCGCGGCGGCGGCGCGGCGGCGGGGGCGCAGGGCCGCGCCGAGAAGGTGCGTACCGGCAGGGGACCGGGCTCCGCCGCTNAAAAAAAAACAAACCCAAACAGTTTCGCCATATGTTCTTCCCTTCGTTTACTGGGCCTACGAAAGGTTGGGTTTTTGTGAGGTCTTTTCTTTCGACCTGCCTTTAAAGCGAAGTAATGCACAGCCTAAAAATTAACTCTGTTAACTCATTACATTGTTAGGGCAAGAGTATTAAACGGCCTGGAACAGGAGGGGTGTATTTTTAAGCCTTAAAAGTGAGACGTCTAGTTAAATGTCAAATCAGACAACAGTTGTAGCCATATGTAACTGCTTGACTTTTCATTGTTATGGAGGGAAAAAAAAAATCTCACCCCCCTCCCAAAAACACCCTGAAGCTTAACTGAGTTTCTTCTGTGCCTTGTTATGTAGGTCAAGTTTCTCTCTCTGTTTTTTTTTTTTTTTTTTTTTTCCTCGCCAGCAGGAGGAAACTATTACACTATTTTGATTTCTGCTAGAAACAATGCATGAAAGCATTATCAGCCCTTTGCCACTACTTGTTTGTCTTGCGGCAAATGAAGCTGATGCAAATATGTCAGCTTTGGGGGCAACTAAAAATATGTATTTTTAATTAGCAGCTTACTGGTTGCTCAACTACGTGCTCTGTTTAAAGCTAATTAAATAGCATACTGAACTCAATGCTGAATTGAGGATTATCCATTCCTTTTTATGCAAACCTGTTCTCTAAAAATGCAAATGTTGTTCCAACCAAGTGCTTGCATACATTTTCATCCTGGGTCTAGAGCTTGTTGGTATTCCTCTGAAAGGTACCCGAGCTCTAGCTTAAGCGAACCTGCTGACATTAGATGTTCACCTCCTGATACAGGAGAAGAAACAATTCCACTAGTATACTCTCGTGGTTGGTGTGGGAATACTGGTTTTGAATCACTGAAGTATTGCTTTATAAAGTAGTAAGGAATTTTTGAGAGGACAAAGTGAAGCTTCATAATTGTGTATATTAAATTTTAAATGTGTTACTTTAATGTCTGCCATTTTGCTATGTAGAAAATTACCATATATTAGGAGAGTGGGAGGCAAACTAGATTCTTGGCTGAAATTCTGTTAAGCCTTTAAATTTTGACCCTATGTAACATTTTATTCTTTTGAGTACCAGAAGACTATTAAAGCTTAATAACATGACTTACAATGTGGAAACTTGTAAATAGCTGAACTGTGTTGTGTGACACAGTTCAACTCTAAAACTATCAAAAATGTTCTATTGTTCTATGCATTGAAAATTCCGTAGTAGGCTCTGGTGTCCATTTTAAAATGAGCAGTCTTTTATACAGCTTGAGAGTTGTAATGTCCTCATTTATCCTCCCAAATAAAGTTTGAAAACAATTTTATGGGCCTGGCCATTCTCCCAGAATTTTTTTAAATGAGAAGCATGTATTGTCTCTTTTGTAACTCTTTTACTTTTGCAGGTTACTGTTTAACCGCTTAAGGGCAGGCCTTGTAGGTGAAGGTTAATAGCATTGGAAAAATTACCCGAGGAGCTTCATGCAGCTCCACCATCATCAATTTCAGCTCAGTTCTTTCAGAGCTCCTTGCATTTCTGATGAAGAAGTACAGTCTCTGCCTTTGGTCTGCTGGCTTTATTCCTTCCCTTCCACCCCACCCTCTAAATAATCTGGACTGCAAATACTGAAAAAAATCTACCAAAGCTGGAGGTAGCCTCACTAGCTAGGAGGAGGATTTTGGGTGGTCAAACATGTTCTGACAAAGTTCCACAAGATAAATTACCCACCGCTTAGATGACAATGAACAGGTTGTAACATCAAAGTTTTGAGAGATGAAGTAAGAAAGCACAAAGAGAAGATGAATACAGAAAGGAACTGCAGTAGAAGAGGTCAGATGTCCTGAAAATAGTTTGCTCTGGGCTTTTTGTGTTGTCTTTTTCTTTATTTCAGATAAAATAATGGGATTCTTAATCTACATTCCTCACCTGAGGACATTTCCTAACAAGTCCTATGCTTTTTTTTCTGTGTGCTTTTTTAAGTACCCTCATAGCTAGTTCTGTTCTAGCAGTGGTGCTGCAGAAGTTTCCAGCTTGTAGGTGTGCTTTTTAACTGACATGATGTTGTAATAAAGTTATAAGAGTATCAGCTCCTACTTAACCTGCATACTATATATCTAATGTTTAATGTGTTGTCCATGAAAATAAAATTCTTGAATTCTTGAGTGTTTCTATCTCTTCTCCTTGTGAATATTCTTTAAAAGCTTTATTATTAACAGTGCATTTGCACTGTTTGGTTTGTTTCTCATTTTCTTATTTTTCAGTTATTCTGGGGAAATTTAAAAAAAAAAAAAAAAGGCAGCTCAGTGTCATTAGTAGGTGCCTTGCATTTAGGTAGAAAATGTGCTTAACAGTTCTTCCCCAGTGTGACTGTATTTATCTTGGGCTTAGGTATGCCATCAGCATTTGCATAGCGTCTTGGAGCGGAACCAAGTCTCTGGAGTTGACATGGTTGATAGTCAGAAAGCTGCCCTGGATGTAATTCACCAAGCCTTCAGATGTGAATTTGAATATCTGTAATGGAGACTTTTCCTGAACATGCTGACAAAAAACTTCAAAACTTTTCAGACACTTCTAGACTGTTTAGTTGCATTGTTCTCACTGGAACCTGAAGTAACGAAACAGCCTGGACTCTTGTTTTGATACACTGTCATGTGGGTCTCTAAACCATTGCATTATATCAGCTCTGTCCTATTCAGGTGTGGTTGTATCTACCAAATCTCTCATCTTCGTAGAATCTGAGAAGGCATCTTAGCCAGTGCTGTCTCTGCGGCAGGTCTTGCCACACTGAGATTGCTAGTGCATGTGACAGGCTGCTGGTCTGCTTGTCATCTAAATGAAGACTAGCCTGGAAAATACTGTCTTGTTATTTGGATGTGTGAATTAGTCTTCTGATGCTCTGCAACTTTTTCCATATTCCCACATAAACACTTTTCAAATTTTTCTTCCACTTTATAAGTTCAGAGGCTCTGAGCTTTACTGGCTGTGCCTGTGAAGAGAATGCTCTTAGCATATGTGATGCAGCATTTCCTTGTTAAATGACTGAAACAAGGACTTCCTGCTGAAGGCCTCTTACTCCAAATAGTACTGATTATTTTTGTGTGTGTGTTTTAGGAACAATATGACTGTTTCTTTCACTGTTCCTATTTTGTCATTGTATAGCCTCCTGCTTTCTTCTGAGAGCATGATGAGTGAGGAGCAATAAGAGTGGCCTGCTCTCCTAGGACTAGATTCAGAAAGAGTCAGTATTTTGCTTTGGGTCAGAGATTTGAATTAAGATGGTGAAGTCAAGATAAGGTAAAAGATTTTTAACTCCAAAATTCTAAGCTTGGAAATGTGAGAACTAAGTTTTTGTTTTTTTCATGTATACAGCTAGTAGACAAATATATTTCAGATATTCTTAGAGGATAATAAGGTCTCCCTGGAGCCTTCTCTTCTCCAGGCTGACCAACCCCAAATCTCTCAGCCTGTCCTCATAGCAGAGGTGCCCCAGCCCTCTGACAATCTTCGTGGCCTCCTCTGGACTTGCTCCAACAGGTCCATGTCATTCTTATGTTGGGGGCCCCAAGAGCTGGACACAGTACTGCAGGTGGGGTCTCACCAGAGTGGAGTACAGGGGCAGAATCCCCTCCCTCGACCTGCTGGCCACGCTGCTTTTGATGCAGCCAAGGATATGGTTGGCCTTCTGGGCTGCGAGCACACATTGCCGGCTCATGTCCAGCTTTTTATCCACCCAAGTCCTTCCTGTCAGGGCTGCTCTCAATCCCTTCACCCCCAGCCTGTACTGATACCAGGGATTGCCCTGACCCAGGTGCAGGACCCTGCACTTGGCCTTGTTGAACCTCGTGAGGTTCACATGGGCCCGTTTCTTGAGCTTGGCCAGGTCCCTCTGCATGGCATTCCGTCCCTCAGACATGTTGACCTCGCCACTCAGCTTGGTGATAAGTACACCTTTTCCTTGGTGAGAAAGGAGAATATTGACCAAGTGTAAGTAATGGTGGTCATCCTACCTGAAAGATAACTGAGCCCTCAGATGAATTTCCACATTAATTAGGAGCTTTACAAAAGGGGCGAAGGTGGGGAGTTAGATTGGGCAAACTTAAATAGCAAGCACCAGTGCTAACAAGCAAGACTGTTGTTAAATAGTTAATAACAGATGGCTGAACTTCTGATGCAAATGATCAGACAGAACAAGAGAAGTTCTCTGCATCCTGACCCAGAGACTCCTTACTGCTGCCATGGCAACTAACGCTTTTTTTTTCTCTCCAGTTTTAGCAAAGTTTATGGAACTGAAGATGACTTGTTGGTTTTACGACTTCAAAATAAATTTTAAAAGGCAAAGCAGACCAGCTGGAGGAGGAGAAAGCATAAACTAAGAGAGTGTGGATATGAATTCCTAGAGACCTTGAGTATTTTAGTTCCTGTAAGATCTTTTCTAAACGATGTCTGAAGGACTGTATACTTTAAAATGCATGACAGTTAAAACATTAGTTTAAATAGAATGTTTATAATCTGAGTGGATCTATCTGAATCCTTTTCATTTAACTTAACATGAAAATCACCTACTGCAACTAGAATAGCATTGCAAGGGGGAAAGGGAGAAGGGAGTAGGAAGCTGTGTGTATCTGGCCTGGGCATGGTACAGAGGAGCAAGGCAGAACCTGTAGCCTGTGGGGTGGCTGTGGCCTTTCATCTGACTTGCACTTGCAGCCAGGCGTTTGTCCTCCTCGGTGGGAGTAGGGGAATGTCACTGTAGGACAGTGGAGATCCGTAGTGGGGGCCACAGAGGGGGCTGAAGCTGTTTACCACTGGATGGGGTGGGACCTTCTCTGCTCCTTTGGTGCAATTGTTAAAGACTGGGAGAGTATTCTGGAGAAATGCTGCTACAGCCCTACTTTGTCCATGCTCTCTTTGCGAAGGTGCTTACCTTTGGCTGCTGTAAGGATGCTAGAAGGACCCTGAGTGCTATCTTTCTTATCTGCTATAGCAGAGTTAATCTACAGTTCCGGTACCTACTATAGTTAAATTCAGAACAGAAGGTTCAATATCTCTTTTTAGGATATAGACTAAACTTCGTGGCACTGAAACTACTGGAGGGAAGTGCTTCTGAGGCAGGTTTTGATCTGGTCTCCTGGGAAAGCTGTGAACAAGTCTGTGTCTATTACTGAACGCAGGTCACTTCTCATAAAGCGTAAACAACCTGTTGTAAGTCTGTTTTATCAATGCTGTTAAGAACATGTAGTTTCTTCAGCTCTTGCTGGTTTTGTGAGGTGCATCGGTGCCTGTGAGTCTTACACTACAACAGTGGCTTCTTTACAGAATGAAGTCAGTCCTTCATGTGGATGTGTACCAAGCCACTGTATTCTCAAACTATATTTCCAGCTTGTATCATATGGCTGTATTTGATTGTCTAGATGGATCGAGGAATTCTTCAGCCTCCAGGTGTATAACTCAGTCATAACATTACTTTTAAAGAGAAGGGAAGCAAATTCATGGAGTTCTTGAAGGTTATTATTTGTTGTTATCTGTGATACAAATTGAGGCACATTCAGGTATCACGTTTTGCTGGGTATTATACAAGCATGGAAGAAAAGACCATCCTCACCTCAGACCTCGTGCAAGTATCAAACTTGAAATCAATGACTTCCAACAGAGGGCTGAAAAGAAACAAAGGGATAATACTGATGAGACAGATAAACCGTGCTCCCAGTGTACAGGCTACCAAGCCTTTATCACTGTAACAGAGGAGCTGGACAGCAGAATCATTTTGCATCAAGCGTGTTCTTCCCAGCAGTAGGACGACACAGCGGGGAGGCAGTACCAGTGATTAAAGTAATCAGAGTCTAATTGGAAGTTTACTGTGATAGTGGAGATGACAGGAATGGTGGTAAGCCATGGAAGATCTTGAAAGTTGGTTTTTTTTTTTTGTTTTGTTTTTTTTTAAAAAAAATCATTTGCTTGTTATGAAAGATGATGTTTTGAGAGGCAAAAAAGACAACAGGAAAATAAGGTTTCCTGTTAGACACAGACCAGACATACCTTCCTCACAAGGCTGGATGCTGGTGAGGCATAATTTTTTCTATTTCTTTTTCACACTCATTTCTGGTGATGAATTTCATGAGAAATCCTGCGGGCACTGCTGGCACTTCCCCGAGCAGGCAGATAAGGCGCTGCCATCTGCTAGCTGCAGCCCGGGCGGCGTTCACGTGGGCTGTGCCCGGCCTGGAGGTCCCCACTGGCAGGGCCTGTTTCCAGCTTCATCGCAGCTTGGACTGTGAAGAATGTATCTCTGAGAAAAATCTTATGATTTCAGACCATGTTTTTCCATAGTCAAGAGTAAAACCAACTCATGCTGAAAGCAGTTCTCTAAATGCTATTTCCTAGGGATCTAACCCAGCAATAAGGGTATAGGGAACCCAATTTGCATGTTTTTCTGGGGATAAAGAGGGCAGGTTGCTTGTTGTCTGGATTCCCGTGCCAGATTCTGGTCCTTTCAAGATCAGCCACTAATTCAGATGGTAAGAATAAAATGTTCTGTGCTAAAAATCTCTCAGATATGTTTTTTATTAGTTCTTGAAGATAAGTGATTGCAAAAGCCAGCTGTTTACAGTAATGACCAATGTAGTCATGTAAACTTAAAATCTTTTTGACTATACTCTTCTACACTTATTTCTTTATTATCTCTTAAAAAAAGTTCCTCTTCCTCCAACAAAGTTACACATCGTTGTCACTTGATAGTAATTAAATTTGTTTTCTTTATTGATTTCTAACAGAAAATCTCTGTATAATCTTTTTGGTAACTGAAAGGGTTGACAAAACAAGTAGGTCTGTCAGGCACTTGGATTCTGTAATGTTTGTGGGGCTGCTTTTTTTGTCTGATGCTCAACTTGAGCATTCACAATAGTTTATCAAATCTGTTAAACCTGAGAAGTGAGCGAATCCTTAATGTTACCTGAACTATGCCAGTAGCTGGTGTGTAGCAGACAGTGACTTTTTGGCATTTCTGAGCTGAAGGCAGCTTGGAGCAATTGTCCCTAAAAGAAAGTCATTTTGACATCTTCTGATTTAAGTTTCATTGAATAATTACTTTGGACATTAATACCTTTTCTGCTACTCCCAAGTTCAAGTCCTGTCGTCCTCCCCCCGCCCCATGTACTTTTGATTAAATACATATTTGCAAGTTATCGAGGAGGAACTGAAGCTGGGGTTTATTTGTTTATGTCTTTGCTTATGTCAGTTGGTTTTGCACAGAATACAAAAGAGGCTGTGGAGGGCCTTGGATAAAAGCTGTTGGTCTTCATACGCTGCTCGTGTACGTTATTTTTAGTGTAGTGTTTTGTTTTGCCTAATAATTTATTGCTCTGTCTCTTGACTCACAGGTCACCTGATTTTAGAGCATGCAAACATAGAGGTTGGATCCTTTACTATCCTATAAACTGCTAGTTTATCTTGAGGAGCAGGATGCTGCTGCTGCTGGTGAGATTGGGTTAGAAGTGGTCGTGGAAGGATGAGCCCTGTCCCTTCGGTTCTCTGGAAAGTATGTTGTAAGAATACGCAGTACAGGGTGTTACAAAACACACGTGCAACCAATAAACTCAGAGCGGAGGCCAGGGATGATGGGTGACTTGAGGTCAGTGCTGTGCAGGGAGACTTTTGCCTGCTGGCCCTCACCGTGCCTGTCTTTACTCCGTGCCAGCAACAGCGCAGTCATCCATGAACTCACTTTTTCCCTTGAGAAGGGAGAATTGTTTTGAACAGATACGTTATGAATACACCGCTGGTATTCCTGCTCCAGTAGTGTTAATTTTGGCACTTCAGACGAGCATCTTGCATCTAGGGTTGTCATAAAGTTGTTTTGTTTCATGAGGTCCCAGTGGCTGGATGTTCCTGGTAGTCTTCAAAGCTGCAATGCAAGCCTGGCAGGATGGTTGAATGAAGGGAAGAGGGAAAGCAGACACCTAAATTTTGTAGGCAAACAAGTATGTTATTTGAAATTTCAGTGTTCAAGTGGGCCCCATTTTAAAAAAGGTACTTTCCAAGATGTGTGTATGTGTGGAGGGAAAACCTAGTAAGGTCTGAATGCTCCAGAGTTTCATTAGTCTGATTGGTTTTTTTAAATCTTAAAGTAAATCTGAACTGTAACAAGATAAATGTCACTCAGCTAGATCCTGGCAATTCTTCAAATTGTGTGAAAACAAAGAGGAACAAAACCTGCATCCATCAAGCTGTTCAGTATTTGCACAGATGGAATAGGTCTAGACAGGTAAAATGACTATTCTGATGGTTTGGATTGAACTAAAAGTTCATTACTGCCCAAGCAGTTGCAGATTCTTAATTCCTGGCCCATAAGGTCTTTTCAGCCTCATGGAAAACTGCACAGACTGTCGTCTTCTCTAGTATTTAAAAATAAACCCAATTAACTTTCACCTATCTGGATCTCAGGTTAGCTGAAACAGGGATATCAGCCGACTGGGGTAACAGTGCTGGCATTCTCAGGGCTTTCTTTTCATTCATAACATTATAGTTTTTATAGGTTCCTCTAAGACAACAGAATATTTGAAGTTGAGTGTTGTGCGTCCTTGAGGGAGAGGGCTTGCTTTTTGGGTGGGTGCAGGACTTATCGCTGTGCGGGTGAGTTGCTGATAGCACCGCTTTTGCACTCTTACCAAATTTGTAATGCTAGTAATGAAACCAAAACTTTTTGAAAACGTTGACACATCTAGATGACGATCAAAATTCTTGTCCCTGAAGAAATGACACACTAATCACGCATGTGGGAGGCCTCAGTTAGGTTTTTTTAATAGTCTTTTAATAGAGTAGACTACTTTCACCAGAAAGTGGATTAGGTCATAGATGTTTTTTTTTTCCCAAACCATCTAGACTTCTGCCTGCCCCCATCCCACAGCTTTCTCTGGCTTAGTGTTGTTTTGGGTTTTTTTTGTTACCACGGTAAAACTGAGAAATTGCAGTATGTATTAAAAATAGATACTCATAGGTAGCTTTGAGGAGATTTTTTTCAACATCCAAGAGGTTCCTCAGTAGTCTTTACAAACAGTCATCCTATATCTTTCTGTGCATTGAAAAAAAGATACTTTTCAAGAGATTAAAAGCAGGGAGGAATTACCAGGGATGTCTGATTTGTGCAAGTTTAATTAGTTTAATAAAGTCAACAGTTCCTGACTTCAGAGGCCGAAGATCATGGCTATCAAAAACCATCGGTCGGGCTTGTTGGCACCTGATGGTGGCGTGAAGGTGAGAGCATTTGGCTGCTGGTTGTTGAACGTTTTCAGGCTGTGTGGAAGGCTGAGTGCTTTAGTACTTAGAAAACTTCACTTGCTTTGACAACAATGCCGTGTCGAAGGCTGAGTGCAAGGTTTCCATAGTGTGCGATCCCATAACTCAACATGGTAGGTTTTTCAGGGGGTTTCCCTGACTCCAGCAGCTGGGGCATCCCTGCTGATTCCACCCAAAAATGAGTCAGTGCTTTCTCAAATTCAGTCTGGTTTATTTTCAAGAGGTCTGACTATGGTCTGAAGCAAATGGCACATGATGTAACCATTCTTTTTCTTGCAGTGAACTTAGGGGAAAAAGAATGCCAGTTTGTGCCTGCTGATTATAAACCAAAGTGGAACCTGTGCTCGCACAGAGCGTAGCTGGCCTTCCCCCGCACGAGCTTTGTGTGCTCCCATTACAGTTGTGTTCAGGCCCTTAATGACTCTTCCAAAATCTTTTTGAGAGCTGAAGGCTACTTTACATTCCTCCTCAGAAAAGAAGTGTTATTTTATCGGTATTAACAGGAAAATAAGCACAAGAACACTTGAAAGTGTATTGTCAAAGTTTCTAAGCACAATAAATATTTAAGGTGATGAGATAAAGCATGAAATACCCTGAAAAGAGTAATTTTTAGTGTTAGTGGGGAAATTTTAAAAACTAGTGTTTTTTGGCAAGTGTAACCCCTACATCACTATGAATGCTGTTCCCAAAGATACTTGTGTATATTGTGAAGATGATAGGCTACAGAGGAATAAACTGAGTAATACTTTAGCAAAAATCCAGTCGGCACAAGATGCAGACATGTCGTGTTTTAAGTAGAGGGCTGCTCTCTCTGGCAGGTCTCATAAGCATTGAAATACCTACTGTAGGATTTTTAAACAGTCCTGTGTTGTTTTCCAGTAACATCTGAGAGTGATTTATTATCACAAATTACTGCTTTCCATCTTTAAACCAGTCTCTGTATAAAATATTGCAGAAGTCTACAAATAGTTGAATCTTTGTCAAACTGGATTGTTAAACAAATTAAAGAGGAAACTTATGTCTGTTGTCTTGAATTGTATTGTGTTTAAGGCCTCAAATAAAATTTCTGGCATGTATTTTTATTTATCTATTATAAAAATGCTATCACAGCTGGAATTTAATGCAGACCTGCTGTCAACCTGTTTAATGGGAGGGATATCTTGGCTTCCAGATGGAGTTAGGCTTCCCAGTACTCAGTTGCTGCAACTGTCGTATGGATGATATGCCTTCAGAAAGAGATGAGGCTTAAACAAATACATGTGCGTTTCCATTGTTAATTCATGTTGGGCTTCCTTTGAAAAGAAAGCAACAGCTATGGAGCCACTGCAGTATGATATGTACAGCTAACATAAAGTTGAGTGAGTTGGTGAAAGCCTTCTGTCTATATGTCTTCAGCCACATAGTTGCTGCTAAGCTAGTTCTTGAATTAGTGAGTAATAATAGTGAAGATGGTCATCAGCCATCATCATCCTCGTCTCCAAACACAGTTGCCTTGGCTGGGGGGAAGCCTTGATGACAGGTGAAACAATCAGTGAAGGAAGTGTGGGAAAAAAAGAAAAAGATTGAATATAAATCTAGAAATCTCATATTGGAAAATCTGTATTTTAATATAAAAGTGCTTAATTGTTTTTCCACAAAACATCTTAGGAAGACATTTTCACATATTCTGTAAGCTTAAGTATGCTCTGTTTTCTGTTCTAGGGTGACACATGCCTCCTTCAGCTCCCTAAAACCAAGCATGTTGGATGCGGTTTCACATATGGTGGCGGTGACTGTGAAGCTAGCCTAGGTCTGATCTCCACATTGCCCTTGCTTCCTCCTGTGAACTAGGGTGGCATTTCAGTGTTAATTTGTGTTCAGTATAATTCTGCAAAATTTATGTCAGCGTATTTATGAGGTTGATAAATCACAGTATTGATGGTGAGAGTGAAGACTAAATATAAACCCTTTATTCCCTTCCAATTACAGCTGAATTTCTGTTCTGTACTTAGTGCCACATACTTACTCGAAAACAGATGTTTTCTCCTAATTGTTTTCTTTTATGAACTAACAGAAATACCTGAAAATCTAGTTTTGAGTTGCAAAATTAGAAACCCTATTGCTTTATCAGGGTTTTTTTAAGTTTTTTTGTTCAGGTAGGTTTATTGAGTCACGCAATTTGTTCTAACATAATGTAATTTAGGCAGAGCACCAGCTAATCAGGGGAAAAGGTAAAAAGCTAGAGAAGAGTGAATGGAAAACTCAGAAATTACTTAGTCTGCTCCTGACTCTTTTGGTTTCATTATATTATAACTTCAGAGGATTTTGTGTAGTCACATTTAACAAAATCACAATCTAAGAAATCATAATATAAAGGAAAACACAAATTGATGTGTGCTTAAGTAAGGGCATTAGCTGAGACAAGTCCTCTTTGCTTTCAGTACCTGTCCGGTTATAGCATGTCGGTACAAGTAGCACCTTTTGTAACCTATTCTGTAGACTAGTAAGTTTAGGGATCAGCAAAGAGTGTATGTTCTGTTCTTCCAACTGGCTTATATTTAAAATGCTGAACATTGCAGCACTGAAAATCTTACAGCTTTACACTGACACTTCAGCATTTGTTTACCCATGTCAGGATACAGAGGAACAACTGTGTTTTAGAATACACGAGTTCTTTTGCAACTTTTGGTGAACTGAGGTTTGAAACAAGCCTCAGACTTCACCTTTTCAGGTATTGCTTTCCTTCTACTGAATACAGACGATGAAATCATAATGATTGACCTACTTCACAATTTGTGATCTCCTTGTGGAGCAAGAAAAAATTCAGCTTACATCATTCCTTTCCTTTGTCCAGTTAAGAGAAAATAAAAACCAGTTTCCCTGATAAAAATGCAAATATAGGTTCTAGAATTTGATTTAATGCCAAAAAATCAGAAGAAGCAGGTTAAACTGTTGTTGCTTAGGTAAAAATAGAAAGCTACAGTTGGAAGAAGAGAAGTGACTCAGTAAGCAGTATGGTGATGGCAAAATAGGATATCAGCCAAAATGCAGGAAGCAAGATGGGAACACCCAGATCAGTTTAACAGTCTGCATTTTACACTCTCAAAGAGTGGTAGTTTCTGAGATTACTGCAGGAAATTTAAGCTTTAAATTAATTTAACTGGATTTTATTTCTGTACTCCTTAAGCTGTTTAAAACTCAATGAGTTTCAGTAAAATGTGCATTGTACGTTGTTCTTTTTTTTTTTTTTCCCAGACTGGTTTTAAGACTGGTCTCATTTTGGTAACTTTATTTACGGTAAAGCTGCCTCGAGATTAGCTCTGGATGCTGTGAGAGGCATCCAGCAGAAGCGTGCGGTGGATCGGCAGTGATACGCACATAGCAGGGGAGTTGCTGCACTGCTGCAGTCTGGAGTGGCGCTGATGGCAGTGATTGGTACCGATTGATTTTTATTGCTCTGGAGCTCCGGAGTAACTTCATCAGCTACCATGTAGCTGTGTCTTGATTTTTAAAAATACCCCCTTACTTATAAGATAGCCTGCTTTGTTTTGCTTTTCTAATTCTAAACTGGCATAACAACACAAAAGCAGGTGAATATCTCCCCATTCTTCTACACAAAACTAAGTAGATCCTGCAATTTTTTATAGCTTATACTGTTTTGTTTGAATAGCAGGTATGCATTGATCCTAACATAAAGTTCCTATGCTGCCATTCCCTGCCTACAGCTGAACTGCTTTGATAATCAGGTAGTGGTTCAGTTTGGTATCCTGGAAAAAATGAGGAGACAGCAAGGGTAAGATGAGGTACTGTGCTGCTCTCCTCATGATTTCATAATGGCTGTCCCCGAGCTCAAAGATCTTAAGCCCTAAGAATCCAAGACAGGAGTCAATGTGGGGAAAAAAAGTATCTGTATAGGAATATTACTAAGATAAGGTGAATAACCGGTTCATTGCATTTGCTTGAATTTAAGTAAATTTAACTAATAGCTTGTTTCTTGAAACAAGTAGGCCATCTCATGACTTTAACTCTTGATAGGTTAAATCATATTTAAACTCTTAATATTGCAAGGCTTTTGAAGCATGTGACTTCAGATATAATTACGGGTTTGTAATATGCAGACACAACATGACTGCTCATTTGGAGAATCATGAATTTGGGGGGTTCAAGAGCAACTCTCTTTTGAAGTGAAGCACAACGTGGAATTAGTTAACCGAAGCATCCGTAGGTGTTTCTAATTCCAGGAGAGCAGCTGTTAGTCAAATGTTTACATTGTGTTTCATTTCCTTTACAGTAGTTTCTTGAATCCCTGCCTTACTGTTAAAATGTGGAACTACCTTTAACCTACTTCTCGGAATAGCGAGATAATAAAACTTACTCAGAGCTGACTGTTTTGGGGGAAGGGCCAGAGAGCTTTTGCTGGTATTTTTCAAATGCAGAGCGATGTCTGTGCAAGGAGGTGATGGGTTCTGAACGCTGACAGTGCAGCCGCTTTTTCTCCAGTGTACCCGGCTCTCCTGCCACGGGACTCTTAGACTGAAGCGTCTCCTTATGGGCTGCCTGTACTATAAGCACAAAAAACGAGATCCAAGTACTTCAGCAATATTTTTAGTCTTTCAGAAAAATCGTAGCACAGGAAGGAAGGAGAGAACAGAGGTGGGCAGCCATGCCATGGTGCCTGCTGGACAGCTGGGGTAGGGCAGGAGCAGGGCTTGTGCCAGCTGGGAATCCAAACAACCTACACCATGCACTCTGTATGTTGTTTAGTGTTTTGCTTACTGGGTTTCAACTTTCTAAGAAGTGAAATAGAAATCTGATTACTTTAAATCAGTGGCCTTCAAAATCCATTATGGATGCCTAAAGAGGTTCCAGGGAAGGTCTGGACTGTTATAGAGCATATTTAAAGGCAATTATAGAATGATAGAATCGTTTAGGTTGGAAAAGACCTTTAAGATCATCTAGTCCAACCATTGACCCTACTCTACCAGGTCTACCACTAAACCATGTCTCTAAGCACCACATCTACACAACTTTTAAACACTTCTAGGGATGGTGACTCAACCACCTCCCTGGGCAGCCTGTTCCAATGTTTGATAACTTTTTCAGTGAAAAATTTTTTCCTAATGTCTAGCCTAAACCTCCCCTGGCGCAACTTGAACCCGGTTCCTCTTGTCCTATCGCTAGTTACTTGAGAGAAGACACCAGCTCCCAACTTCCTACAACCTCCTTTCAGGTAGTTGTAGAGAGCAATAAGGTCTCCCCTCAGCCTTCTCTTCTCCAGACTAAACAATCCTAATTCCTTCAGCTGCTCCTCGTAAGACATGTTCTCCAGACCTCTCACCAGCTTTGTTGCCCTTCTCTGGACACAACAATTATTCATTGTTCCGTGGACTCTCTAAGAAAGTAGCCCTCCAAAACAATGGAGGTCAGGACTAATGGATACTTCAAGTTGAAAAACTTTGTCTTTCTTTGAAGAAAGGCACTTTACCAAAAGGAGCTCTCCTCCTGAGGAGGACAAGCTTGGTGGGTATTTGCGGTGTCCAGTGCAGTATGAAAGGTGCTAGGACAATAAAATAAGCATGAACTAAGAGAGATTACAGTTGTAGCACTGCCTGGTCATGGCAGGAGGAGGGCAGAGGGCAGGAGGAGCTCTGCTGGGGCTGTTCGCTGCCTCGCTGTCCCTGAGCGGGACAGGGCAGTGGCTTGCAGATGTATCTTCTGGTGGCCCCTGGAGCACAATGGGTTACATGATAATGAATGTCTTTGTTTCCTGTCTAAGCCTAGAAAATAGATTAAATGCTCTTCTAATACATGTATTTCAGGAAAACATTTTCTGTAATTACTGCAGAAAATGCTGTGATAGGAAAGGGAAGGGAGTTGGTCCACAGAAGCGTGACCTAGTTGGGAAAGGAGTCAGCTGGGCACCACGGGATTAACTGAAGTTTTGGGAGAGTCCTTGAGTTACAGTTAAGTGGATTTGGGACTTACTAGTAGCACATACCTAACTTCTATAGATCTTTTAGGATGTGAGCCAATTTAACTTTTTGGGGAGATTTGAGTTCTTACTCTTCATTCCAGTGCTCCAGTGATTGTGCACATGTGTGTGGTGGACGGGGGAGGANTTTAGTGTTTTGCTTACTGGGTTTCAACTTTCTAAGAAGTGAAATAGAAATCTGATTACTTTAAATCAGTGGCCTTCAAAATCCATTATGGATGCCTAAAGAGGTTCCAGGGAAGGTCTGGACTGTTATAGAGCATATTTAAAGGCAANACCAAAAGGAGCTCTCCTCCTGAGGAGGACAAGCTTGGTGGGTATTTGCGGTGTCCAGTGCAGTATGAAAGGTGCTAGGACAATAAAATAAGCATGAACTAAGAGAGATTACAGTTGTAGCACTGCCTGGTCATGGCAGGAGGAGGGCAGAGGGCAGGAGGAGCTCTGCTGGGGCTGTTCACTGCCTCGCTGTCCCTGAGCGGGACAGGGCAGTGGCTTGCAGATGTATCTTCTGGTGGCCCCTGGAGCACAATGGGTTACATGATAATGAATGTCTTTGTTTCCTGTCTAAGCCTAGAAAATAGATTAAATGCTCTTCTAATACATGTATTTCAGGAAAACATTTTCTGTAATTACTGCAGAAAATGCTGTGATAGGAAAGGGAAGGGAGTTGGTCCACAGAAGCGTGACCGAGTTGGGAAAGGAGTCAGCTGGGCACCACGGGATTAACTGAAGTTTTGGGAGAGTCCTTGAGTTACAGTTAAGTGGATTTGGGACTTACTAGTAGCACATACCTAACTTCTATAGATCTTTTAGGATGTGAGCCAATTTAACTTTTTGGGGGAGATTTGAGTTCTTACTCTTCATTCCACTGCTCCAGTGATTGTGCACATGTGTGTGGTGGACGGGGGAGGACAAGGATTTGAAGACTCTCTTTATGACATCTCTGGTTAAATGGGCTGTTCTGTTTGTCCAGAAGATGCGGAAAATCAGTCTTTGTTGAGGTTGTTATGTGCAGGAGACAAATGAAGACAAAATGATGTGCCTCCAGGTTTCAGTTCTCCAGTATTGTATGTTTTGGTTTATGTGTAGTAGCTTCAGTCTAAATCTGTATTTTTCTCTTTTTCCCTCCTAGAGTAGTCTGACATCTGCTGTTATCTCTTGTGACCACCTGGTCAATAAACTTTAGTTTCAGTGTATTCATTAAAGGGCTGTAGTGCCTTGTTACTTAAATTCCTATGTACTTGTGTCAACTAACTGGATTTTTTGCTATTTTAGGGCAAATAAAACCCAGACACTGCTGGGATGCATATCTATGCTATATACTTGCTTGTTCTGTTGCTAGAGATGAAACAGAATAATAATCATATTTGTACAGTCAGATTATAGGATTGAGGTTATTCTATGCACAATATGTGATGTGTGTCTTAAGCAGGGCTGATTCTTATACAAGAGCAAACAGTTACAGCACACACAGTAAGACTTTTTTTAACTAAACACTGAGTTTGCTGTTTCTATAAATGTCTTTCCACGCTTGTCCTCAATTACATCAACTTGCATCATCTGTGTCTGTTGTATAGGAACAATTACCAGGCTTCTCAATATTTATAGGGTTTTTTCCTTTATGAAAACTCTTAGAAGTTGCTAAATGAAATAGAAACCTAGTGGAGCTAAAAAAAGTCAATATGCCATGTGATCTTTGTAGGAAAACATATTTCTCAATATCCATTGCTATTCGTGCTTTAATTTTTTTTAAAAAATAGTCCAGATCAAATACCTTGTTGGTTACATTGCTCACATAATTTTAAAGTGTTGGCCCTGTCTTTATAATGCTATTATGAAAACAGTAGCATTTCCTAGTTCAATACTTGCTGTTTATCATCCTTTAACGAGATGCAGTTTTTATTTTGAAACAACACTGTGTTTTTGTAACTGCAACCAATCCAAATATGTCTGTCTAGCTAGTTGGGTCTCCTCTTCTATCCTTAAGGCAAGAAACTGGTTGCTTCTGAAATAAGTCTGATGAACTTAAAAGTAAGTTTTATCTGTTTACGTAAAGTAATATCGTATATGTATTCTGAATCTTGAGTAATGATTATTTCAGATTGATTTACCTTGCTTTATTCACTAGATCTTGCTTATTTACTAGATTCACTGGATCTTGCATTCGGACATGCTTAAACTGTCTATGTCTTGTCAGGTCAATTTGTGATATATATCTGTGAAGACACTGAGCATTTTAAGTATACAATATAAGCTTTGGTATCAAATGTTTTTAAAGCAAAAACGTGGTGGGCTTTTTACCTGGATCTAAAGAGCTCAGCAGAAGCTCTCAGGCCATAGGCTTTGTCTATTAATTTCTGTCAAGTCCAGAAGCTTTTGATCAAATGGATTCTTTCTAAAAAAGAGAGCCAAATAACAGAAGGTCTGCTGCTTCACATGGTAAGCTGCTAATGTTAATTGAAGGGCATGTCTATTTTACTTGCCATTTAAAATTCTCGTGTAATTTTTCAAGTATCACATCTTACTGTACACGTTCCTGTTACGGTAAGAAGGTGTTTCAGATAGGATCTGTCTGCATAAGCACATGCAGATCTTCATCAAGCTCTTTAATTTTTTTCTTTAAAACCATAGATGTTTTCACATATTTTAACTAAACAGAATTCCTCTTACACATTTTCTTAAGGATGAATTCCCCTTCTGTTTAATCTGCTAAGCAGACTATTCTTGTCTATTCTTGAGGCAATTCTTGTTTAAATTAACATCACTCCTGCTGAACACTTTCTAGATTTTTGGACCTTCTGTGTCAGAGTAAGAAAAATACTCCAGTAGCAATCCTTCCTGCCGTGGCTTTCTTGACATTACCATGGCCTTTGGACATACAAAGAAGAGCACGATGCTTGTGTTAGCAGCAAGATAATGCTGCAGTTATTTTTTTTGTCAGCTGTAATACCTAAATCCTTTTCAGAGTCTTTCCAAATCCCATTTCCCTATCCCTAAGTATGCCCTGCCTATTGTTCCCCAGACTTTCAACTGAAAAAATATAATAAAATTGCAGGTGCCTAATTTTGTAGGTGACTCATGTCACTACCTAAGTTTCTTGTCCTCTCTGCTATTTACCATTCCTTTAATCTTTCATGCACCCTTTATTAGTCATTTTCTGCCATCCGTCAGAAGAATGACCATTTTAACTCATGCCAGATGATGTAATGTATTGTTCATGTGCCACATGGGGTCCTCCAGGGTAATTCATCTATCCTCTGGCTTTTCTTCTGCCTGAGGACAGGCAGTGGCCGGATGAATTGTCCTGGCAGCACCCTGTTCTTCCAGGGCCCATGTTCCCTTCCCGGTTGGGGTGCTGCCCTGGGGTGGGGGCCAAGCAGCTGGCACCGGCAGCTGTGTGGGAAGAGCCCCTTCCCTGCTTCTCCCCCAGAGGATGGAGCCACAGGACTTGTGCTGGCTGTGGCAGTCCAGCGCCTGGCACCTCTGCCTAGATGTATGCGTGCAGATGTGGTGTGTACGGTGTGGGTCAGGAGTGCCGTACCACAGGTCCTGTGTGCCAGGGGCAGATGGTGGTGCATGGCAGGAAGAGGGTCCTGGTTATAGCCTGTGCCTGCCACCCAAAGCAGCCGTGTAAGTGCATTCCTTTAAAAAGGGGGGAAAAAGAGTCAGTATAGACTGTGCAATGTAAAATCCTGTTCAGTGAACTGAGTGCCCTGGCAGTGGGCTGACTTCTCTTATTTACTTTATGTAGATCACTCAAAATAGGCTTGTAAGCCCTGGGGTCCGTGGCGTACAAGCCTGGGCTAGGCAAATATGTACATGCAAAAGCTAGTTTTACACACTTTACAATTTGCATATGCAGGTAATTGCACATTTAATTGGAGCTTTTGTTTCGTGCATCCCTTCTGGTATGGATCTCTCAAGTCTGACTTGCCATCTTTGCCAAATGCTCTGCTATTAAGGAGCGAAGACAAAAAAACCTTCTGATTTTTTTTTTTTTTCCTGCAAGTGGAAAGGTATTTTATGCATGGTAATCAAAACATGAATAGAAATTAACTCTGTCCCTGTGGCAGGTTTTTTTGGTGGATGACATAGGACTTTTAAGCTAAAATTGTGAAGATGTCATGTGTTTTTGTTCCCCTAAAGCATAAAAATAAAGGTAAAGAACCATTGGCAGCCTTACCTCCACCTGCTTTTCTTTGCTGCTCTTAAAATAGACTTTGAAGTGAATGTATTTTAGCTTTCTCAGAAAAGAGATTTTTCCGTAACCTCTTTGGTAACTAAATCATTTTGAAACTTACATGTTTCCAAGCAGAGCGGGGAGTGACATGATCTGGTTGTACTTGAATCTGTTTGAATGATGTGTGACATCCTCGTGATGAGGGAGGAGGAGGAGGAGGAGGGTGCTCTACAAAACACCATAAAATCAGGGGACTGGTGCATCCTACGTCTGCGGGAATCGAGTGTGCCAGGGTAATTCATGAAGAGCAATGCCAGCTGCTGCTTTGTCTGTGGAGACTTGTTGAGTTTCAATTCTTTACACAAGTTTACACTGACCATGCTACAAAACAATGAATACTCCGTGTGTTCCTTGGGAACCTTTCCTATCTGCTAATGGTAACTAAAAATGGACCTCTCAAGTAAGCCTTGCTCTCAGCAGGAGGGACTCGCAATAAAAAAATTTAAAGAACATTGTGTCCCACTTTTTCTAATAGAAGTAAATCTTTCTATTTTTTTTTCTTATTCAATTTTTAATGTATTTTATGATGTATTGTGGCTTCTCTTTCTATCTGTCACATGATACTAACGATGCCAAGTCATACTGCCATCAGACTTCTCCCACTAGAGCCCAGGAAACTTTTTTTGTTCTAGAGAAGCTGTGATCCAGCTGTGGTTCACCACACAAACAGTTGTTTCTCAGCACCGCTCAAATCTGGTGCATTGACCAGTTACTACATGAAGCTTTCTTTAGAGTATATCTAATTTTGTCTGCTTGTAATGACCACGTTATGAGATGAAGAAAGATGTTTTGTGGTGATACAGTAACTTGGGCCTTATGGGGAGTGCAGCCAGTCTGATACAAAGATCCATTTCCCATAGCTCTCATTTGAAGTGTAATTTGAAACAACAGTTGAAAACTTGTTATACAGCAGATGTCATTATGTTTTGTCTTTTTGAAATGATAGATACTTTGGATGAATACTTTGAATATGAAGCTGAGGAGTTCTTGGTCTCCTTGGCCTTGTTGATCACCGAAGGTCGAACGCCCGAGTATTCGATCAAGGGCAGAACAGAGGGCTTTCATTGCCCGCCTGCACAATCAAGTCAGCCACCAACAACTAAGCATGAATGCAGCGACAAACTGGCTCAGGTATGATAGTACCCATTTCATTTTAAGTGTTATGGTGTGCATCCTTGCTGCCATGATTAAAGTCAGCTAAGAACCCCACGGCAGATTCACAGTTAAGCATGAATAACAATTGCTTTCTGTCAGTCCCACATTTAAACGAGTATGTAATTCAGTATTGTACTAATAATAGATCTGTCCTTAAAATGAGAGATCATTAAGCCTTTTATCCTTGAACATGAAATTCTGCATGACTACCTGAATGCAGTACCTATTTGAGTCTTTATTATGCAAATGGTGAGCACTATACTTGGCATTCTTGGTCTGGGCTTTTTTTTTTTTTGAGAAAATGTAGGCTGACTTGCCTAACTTTTTGCTTTTCCAGATATTGTTGAAAAGTTAGTGATCCAAAACCATGACCACATCAAATCTAGCTAGTCTATTTGAGAGTAAGGTTGGTGCATCCCATCTCTCAAGTAAAAATTCCTAAGTACTGTGTGAATTTGTTATTATTCATGCAGAAGTTAGTCCACTCCAAAAGACAGAATTTATAAAGATACTGCTTGTGAGGGTCTCTATCCAAGAGGATGACTTGTGGAAAGAGAAGTACAAGGTAGCAAAGTATAGTGGTTGGGGAAATGTATTTTTATGAGCTCTTGTAATCTTCTACAGAAGTTGTTCAAATGGCAGCCATAAAGGATTTGTTAGTTATTTTTCATTTAACAGCTCTGGAATGTGATTTGGTGAAACCTAGTTTACAGAATTTGACCCTTACCCTTTTCCAGTACCTTGGAGCATGTTTTTAAAGTAGATTTAAATCTGGCTAGTATTTTTATGGCTTGCATATGTTGACATTTTTTCTTTCCCTCAGTGTCGTCAAGCCAGGCGAACCAGATCTGAGGTTATGCTACTGTGGAAGAACAATATTCCAATCATGGTAGAAGTGATGCTACTTCCAGACTGTTGCTATAGTGATGAGGGGCCCACCACCGAGGGGAATGATTTAAATGATCCTGCAATCAAACAAGATGCATTGCTGTTAGAAAGGTGGATTTTGGAGCCAGTTCCTCGACAGTAAGTTGGATATTAGGATGAGGTGCTAGTTGCAAGAACCTTGTCATATTAAAGTCCTTAAAGTAGTTGGTTAGTGGTTTTGAACTGACCTTTTGCCATGAGGACTGACCTAAGAAAACCGCTATTTACCAGTGAAATCTAAGCATCTTTTAATCTTAATTTTCCTGTACTCATACTTTCTGCAGTTCACCTTGTGCTGTGCAGGGTATGAAATGCTCCTAGCTGAACATGGTCATTTTTAAACATTATTTATTATGTTAAACTGTATAAATTATTATGTGGATAAAACCAAATCAGACTCTGTGATCTTCAAAATGTTTGAGGAGTTTCATTGTTTTGCTTGATTCAGCTGTGTTTTATTTTCAGAATGAAGATCTGAAAATATCCTAGTTCTAGTAGGTGTCTGTGTATATTCTTACCAACATCCATGTTTTCTCTGAATACATTTTAGGAGTGGAGATCGATTTATTGAAGAGAAGACCCTTTTATTGGCTGTTCGCTCTTTTGTTTTCTTCTCTCAGCTAAGCGCGTGGCTAAGTGTTTCGCATGGTGCTGTTCCCCGAAACATTCTGTACAGGTATGTCTGGGATGGAAAAAAGGTTGTTTGCTGTTCGCAGGTTGTTGCAACTTATCTTAAAACCATTCTTCCGTCCTGTTTTCCTGTTTTCTTTCAGAAGATGTCATGTTGTTGGCCCAGTACTTTGGCGGTTGTATAGGATTCGTATACTTCGCAAAGTACAGCAATTGTCTAATGCTTTTTCTTAGACATTTGTATCATGAAGTAGATAATTAAAGACTCTTCATTTAGATATTTGTGTAAATGTCCTTCTGTATTGTTTCAGGGTGAGTGCTGCAGATGTGGACTTGCAATGGACATTCTCCCAGACACCAACTGAGCATGTCTTTCCGGTTCCTAATGTTTCTCACAATGTGGCCTTGAGAGTCAGCGTCCAGTCCTTGCCCAGACAATCAAACTACCCAGTGTTGAACTGTAGTATTCACACCAACCTTAGCTTTTATGAAAAGCGAATGCAAGAACGTAAGTTACATCAGCACAGCGATTCCAGCGTGGCACAGCAATGCAGTACCTCCAGTCCACAGCGCTTCTGTGGGAAACAGACGTGGACAATGACACCTGAAAGCCTACTTAATGGAAAAAAGACACCTGAATTTACTACATCTATCAGAAATTTAAAACTTTATCCATCCACGGGACTCGGATCTGACTTTGGAACATCGCAGTCTAAAGTTCAGTGTTGTAATGCTACAGCAGACAGTAAGACACAATCTCATGAAACACCTGTCAGAACTTTTAAATCCTTTTCTCTAGTTGATTCCCGTGTTTCAAATAGTCATTGCTCTCATCAGCCCACAGGAGAAACCAATCCTTTGATAGGCTCTTTACTTCAAGAGCGACAAGAAGTCATTGCAAGGATTGCTCAGCACTTGATTCACTGTGATCCAGCTACTTCACCAGTTGTTGCTGGACGTCCATTCAACATACATGAAAACACCTCGGCTACACCGAAAGCTTTTCGGAGTACTTACGAAGATGAAAACTTGCCAAGGAAAGGCAAGGAAACCTCTCCTGTTTCTACTGCCAACTTAGACAATGCAATACAAGAAGATGGTGGTGAAGGCAAAACTAGAACAATACCGGAGATCCCACTGCTCAATGCCCATGTTCCAGCGAACCACTGTGGCCGTCAGTCAGCAGGAGAGAGTAATCCCCTGATCGATTCTCTGCTCCAGGAGCGGCAGGAGGTGATAGCAAGGATCGCCCAACACTTGATTCATTGTGATCCAGCTACTTCTCATGTCACTGGACGTCCATTCAAAGTGCATGAGACTAGTCCAGTTACTTCAAAAATTTTCCGAAGTACATATGAAGATGAAAATTTGCTGAAGAAAGGCAAGGAAGTATCTTCTGTTTCTTTTGCTAAATCTGATTTTTCTTTGTTAGAAGACAGCAGTAAATCAAGGACGAAGACACCTGATACTCCTGTCAGTCCTTCGAGGTTTGATGGAGAATTGAAGTCTTCTCTGAAACTCCAAGCAAGAAGAAAACTGGTTTTAGCAAAACCCACTGAAGCTGTCCGAAATGCATTTCATCAGATTTCAAATAAAACTTCTCATGCGTTTACTAACATTCACACGTCATCATCATGTATTAAAGAAAATAAATCTGAATTGCCAGATAAATTGGAAACGATACATTCTGGTTACGTACAGAGAGACCAGATAACCAACAGAATTAAACAGTGTTCAACTTTCAGCAGCATTGATGAACAGATTTGCACAAATAAACTTAAAGAAAGAACTGTTGTTAGTGAGAACAATGGCACGGACAGTTTTAACAATTTACAGATAGATAAATGCAGAATACTTGAAGGTACAAAAAAGGCAACTGTGATGCAGGTATCTAACTCTTTGCACAAAAATGAGCTCAAGTGTTTAGATAAAGACTCAAAAAAACCAAATATTCATGAGCAAAATACTCAGCTTATTAGTATTGAAAATTATTTAACTAAAGACCATGACAGTTTCAAAATCAAAACCAAACAAGATAAAACAAAAACTGCACATGATGAGAATGAAGACCCAATAGGCCTTGATTTCCAGAGCACTTCTCAAAAGAAATCTACAGAAGATGGCATAGTTAAGTGTGAGCGGCTGAAGAACCCAGATGTGCAGGTAAATATATAGAGGAAGACCAATTCCTATAGCTGCTCTTGGTCAGATAGCTTGTACCCTATATCTGCTAAGGACCGATATGAAGAGGGATTTAAGTCTGACTTCATAGGAAGCAGCATGTTACTGTTGTCTTCTTGGTGGTCTGAAGTAACGTTTGGCCAGTAGTGCCTCCCCCCATGCCTTCTTAGTTATGTTTAACATTGAGAAGAACACGGTCTTGTTCTGCTCACGGTGATAGCATTACGAACGATGGTTTCCATAAGCAATAAGGCATCCTGTCTTTCTATAAATATACCAGTGTCTGAATATGGTATGTGATCTTCAATGAGCAGTCTGTGTAATTGTAGATTGAGTCAAGGGGAATTTATACTGAATATTTCATAATATGCTAGCGTGATGCAGATCCACCTGGTTCAGAAGTCTTCTCCGTTACAGCAAGCAAAGTATTACCATGATAGGCCATTGAAATGTCCCATTGATGCCTTGAGTAAATTTGTTTTGCTGACAGAAAGCACCACCATCTCTAAAACACACAAATATATGGCGGAAACATAATTTTCGATCCTTGGATGGAACTTCAACCAAGGCTTTTCATCCCAGAACTGGATTGCCGCTGCTATCAAGTCCCGTAAGTTATTGTTGAAATTAAAACTTGTCTTTTAAGTGAGAAAGGAAGTATTTCATTCTTTTAATATCTGCGTACGGTAGAAAATTTTACAAATGACCTAGGTGAAGTGTGTGTGTTTACTTTCAGTGTCAGAGTGAATACTCTTGCAAGTGGAAATTTGAGAGTTAATGCTCAAATGAAGTTGAATAATAATTCTGCAAAAGAAAATATTAGCGGTAGTTGGTGAGATCCTATCAAGATTAACAAAAGGTGACATTAGAAAATTCTATGGCAAAAAAATGCTTTGGTGCTATTTTAGAGCGCAAAAGAAAACATTTTGAAGATTACTGTTTTAAGTGTAAGCTAACGTATTTTGTCATTTAAGAGTTTTTGTATGAGTTATTAATACCTGATTGCCTATTATTCCAAGGCTTTTGTTTCTGTGAACAGCTTGTACCGTATGTTCTTCAGCAATCAGAGATGTCATTGAATGACTAAGTGATACAAAGCTGCTATGATATGACAGAAAGACATTGGGGAAGTGTTACAGTTCTTGGTAGGTTGTTGGGAGCTTTAAAGAAAAAGGCAGTCCCAATTAAAACTACTGAAGTGGTGATGTTCTGTAATCAACACGTGATACATTTTATTCCTCAGTGCTTGTACACGCTGTCATATTTTCAGGGAACTCGGATGGCAATTGTTACAGCCTATTGATTAGTAATGTTCTGTACCATTCCAAAGAGATGTCAGCCGCTTGAATGAATCTTTATTTAAGTACTGCCTGTTAATCAGAATTTACAATCTTGTCATTAATAATTTTAGAATTTTCTTCACTAATTTTAGAATCTATACGAATCACTCTCTTTTTATAATGTTTTTTATAATTTTGTAATGTCATGAAAATTCTTGGCAAACTTGTGCTTACTTGGCAAAATTGTCCTTACTAGAGGTACAGTTTTCAAATTAGCATCTTCTTTCCCTCTTGAGGTTCCTCAAAGAAAAACACAGTCTGGGTGCTTTGATCTGGATTCATCCCTACTGCAGTTGAAATGTCTGTCTGCAAGAAGGTATGTTTTATTTACCAGAAACATCAATCATTTTGGGGGAGACATAATGCCTGTATGCATACATACCTGTATGCAATAATGAAGCACGTTAGCAAAGACAAAAAAAAAAGGAGTCCTTATTTTGAAATAAGGCTTGGCAGCCGAGGTGCCCCAGGGGTCTCCAGGTTAGCACGGCTCTGGGACATGGCTCTGGAGCTGCTGCCGGGATGAACTCTGTCCCATGCAGGGGTAGGTATGCTGTAAGATACACTTGACTTTTCAAACAGAAAAGGTAGCAATCGTTGATTCTTCTTAAAATCAACATTATTTTTGTGTTACGTTTTGTTCTTAGTATTGAATGGGTTAAGCATTTTGCCTTAACTTGTTCAGAGAACTTAACTTTTTAAAAGGACCGACCATGACCTTTTATGCATTAATACATGTAGCATAAAGAGCTTTTAGTATGGTAGTTTGATGTTGGAAACTTCAGGATATGAGACAAAAATATCTGCATACAAGAGAAAATAATCTGATACTTTGGTTCCTGCTAATGGAGTTAATGAACAACCCAAATTTTTATTGTCTTTATCCCTTGTAATGTAAAACTTGTATTTTTTCAGTTAACTAGAAAATGTTTTGCTAAAGTATTAACAGGCAATGTTCAACTGTTAGTTCTTTAGGACAAAATTTTGTAATATAGTAAGTAAATGATTCTTTCTAGAGCTGTTTATACCCAGAAGACAAAAGCAAATGTGTTTATCCTTTATATTTATTCTGTCTTTTTTTTTTTTTTTTTAAATAGCCCACAACAATGTATAAACAGAGACAGTGATCCAGAGAGCCATGGGAAACCATTTCTAAGTTCTAGTGCTCCACCAGTAACAAGTCTTAGCCTTCTGGGAAACTTTGAGGTATTGCATATTCTCTAGAATTCTTGTGGTATTTTTAGTGTTCTTCTGTACTGCTTTTGAAAGTGCATTACTGTGAATAATTCCAGCCTGATTACAACGTAAAAGTTCATAATTAAATTGAATAAAATTTGTTTTAATTTCAAGCTCTAAAGGCACATATTTCATGCCCCAGACATTTTCTGTCTTGGAGATTCAGATACAATGAGTTGCTTCTAACTTTTATTTCCCACTATGGTAAAGTTAGGAGGTGTTCTGTTGACTTAAATGAGATTTAACAACCTGTAATTGTTCGTGTTTATAATGTATATACCTAGAAAAAAGGATTTACTTTTTCACTCTTAAAGTCTACTTAATATGTCACAAAAGCTGTGTTAAATCAGTGTAGTAAACAGAATGTATTTGAAGTGTAGCCTCCAGCTTTTCACTTCATGTAGCATATCGAATAGCAACAACTAACAGCTAGTGTGTTAATGAGTTGTGTCGTATACCATATTTGTGAAATATGGAGTGAATATGTTGAGGAAAGTTACAGATTCTAGATGGTTATTTTTTTCAGATAGCATACGTCAGGGAAAATCATGCATAGATGCTGCTGCAGTAAAATTCTCTGTGGGCTTTTGCACTAGTTTCAGTAGGATGGAGACTGGATTTGGCTGATGCATTCTCTTAAATCACTATCATCTTGGCTAAATGTTCCGCTCTTCATCATAATTTTTGCCTCAGTGTTGATTTTTGGCAGGTCACCTTACGAAAGACCCAAGTTCTTATATAGTTTCCTTGTTTGCTGCTTAGTTTTGCTATATTTTATTTGAGGTGTTCCCAACCTAATCTGTATATGTTTTGTTTTTCAGGAATCTGTCCTGAATTTTCGCTTAGACCCGCTTGGTGTCGTGGAGGGTTTCACAGCAGAAGTGGGAGCAAGTGGAGTCTTTTGTCCCACGCACATGACTCTGCCAGTTGAAGTGTCATTCTACAGCGTTTCAGATGATAATGCACCCTCTCCTTACATGGTAAGTGTGTGGTTGGATTTATTTTAAATAAATTCCAATAGATGGAGGTGAAGAACAAGAGCTTGGTGAGTAGAGGGTTCGGGAAGTGAGGATTTGCAGGGACCTGGGTTATTTTCAGCTGCTTATGATGGAGTTCTCCTGTCCCTTCTTCCTTCCTCTAACTAGTGCATTTCCTCCCGTTGCTCTGCCCCACCATCCAAGTGCTTTCATCTTGGGATATTGAACGTATTTGTCTCCCTCCACACTGAAGTGATCAACCCCCACCAACTCTTTTTATCCATCTAACTTAAAATAGGCAGTGAGGCAATAGCTGGACTTAATGGGATACGTTTTGTTGTCGCAACAAGCAGCTGCCCTGGGCAACTAACCACTCTGCCAGCAAGTGGCTTACGTGCAGGCCAAGGTACAATTACTGGAGACCTTAGACTCAGAAGTTATTCAGCCCTTTCTTTTAAAGCAAAAATTGTCTGAGCTAGCATGACATGCAGCACTCTCACAAGCTGCATGGTTTGCTGATGTTCGCAGCGACACAGTGTTTGTGTTCTCGGTATCTGTGTGCTAATTCTCTTCTATGTTTCTACAATGACAACACAGTTTTTGGTTGTCTAAAAGTGTTTCCTTGTAAAAAGCAAAAGATATCTTGTAAGCTAGCACTGAATCAGATGGCTAGATTTGTTCTGAACACCTCTTAAGGAACCTCAATGTTACCTGGGTGACAGATCTAATTTTTAGAGGGTTTCATATGTGTATTTCTGTCTAAAATATGGTAAATAGTCTGTTTAAACATGTAAGTAAAGCATTGAACATCTGATTATCCCATATTCAGATTTTAAATTCATAGCACTTGCCATATTTCTCATCTTTTGTTTTTAAAAGTATTCCGAAAATGAAATGGCTTTACAAGTTAAGTTCAAGTAATAGAGTTTAAACGTATATGTGTCTTCTCTTAACCACTGCAAAGAAGTATCTATTTTTTTTGCTTTCAACTTTCTGAATTATTTCACATGATATTGCAGGAGGTGAAGGGATTCTGATGTTCCTCAAATGGTTAAAGTAGCATTGCTTATTTTCCTAGCTGGGTTTCATTGTTTCAGGCTTTTCCACATGCTCTGAACTTGCTGTTATGGCTGAGTCTCCCAGGATTAATACAACATTTGTATAGTGCCTCCATCATCAGAAACATTGTTTTCTGTTTGTATAGCTAGTTTCCCTGCTCTGGGGTCTTTTTTTTGTTGTTGTTGGTTTGGGGTTTTTATGTTAAGCCCAGTGCAGTGGGGTCCAACAGTTGTGCACTGCAGGTTAATCAAACGTGTGCTCCAGGGAAGCACCCTAAGGGTGGCCTCAGCAGTGTTACAGTGCTGTGGGGGACACTCGGGCTCTGTAGATCCCAGCTGGTACAGAAGCAGATGTCATTGTCGCTGAAGTTTGGATTAGAATGGAAGATTACGTGCATCTGCTCCCTTTGAAAAGCAGAAAGTAATTCTGCGAGATTTGGAGTATTATTGGTGCGATTGTAGGTGATATAAAAATGGAAAGGAGGAGACAAATCTTCCATTTTGACTTACAGGCCATTTTGAAAAGAAAGCTCTATTTTGCCATAGCTCCATGACTGCTAGTTTGAAGAGGTGGAAACTTGGATCTTCTTTCAAGAGGAGAACATACCCCTTATTGCACAGCTTTTCATGATCTGCCAAAGTATCTGTCAGGCCCCTACTGTTGATTTTTAACTGTGTCTTTAATGCATTGCCTTCTCTATTGTTTAGTTTTTATACATTACTGATTGTTTTTTGAATAAATACAATTACATGAATAGAACATTTTGATTTGTCTGTATCTCTCCCTGTGAACTGAATGTGTGTCTTTTTTTTTTTTTTTCCTAGGGTGTAATTACTTTAGAGTCCCTTGGTAAAAGGGGTTATCGGGTACCGCCTTCAGGAACAATACAAGTGGTACGTACTTAGCAGATAAGGGTGCCTTGAAACCACTAATGTCAAGAAAGTCACGCAGAGGAGATGAGGTTATTGGAGATGAGCATGAAGCTAGCAGTGGAAATGTGCATCTCTGTAGGTACTGTAGTTATTCAAAGTAGAAATCTATGTGTAATTTGTGGGACAAAAAAGGCTCCCAAACTTTGAACCCATCTATGCTGTGAAGAGACTTAAAGTTGGTTACTGAAGATTCGGAATAGACACTGTGACTTTGAAGAAGTAATGGAGAAGTAATTAGGCCACAATCCAAATTCTGAAATCCTTCTAAAGGGTGTAAGATTAAATACTCAGTTGTATCTAAATTTTTTAACATCTTAACACCACGTGTTTTTTGTAATGAAATCAGAAAGTAAATCACGGTCATTGCTTAGAACCAACAGTCTCCCTCTTTCTTTTAAGAACCCAGTCTAGGGTAGCACATTGGTAATTTCAGGTTTAAAAGCGAAGCCCACCACTGTGCTTCCTGGGAGCGTATTGTGTCTAGAAAACAGTGTAGACAAAAAGCTGACTGAAAAATAAACAAAAATGGGGATGCAGATTAGCAAAGTAATAGTAGTCATATACTAGTGTTTCATTCAGATTATGTTGTGTTCAGTATAATGTTTAAAAATGGGAATTGCTAGTAGCTGAAGTGTTGAAAAACAGAAAAACTGTGCAATGTTTTTACATAAACATTTCTGTATGGCACCAGAACAAAGTGCATTGAGGATGATGACTATTATGGCAGGTGGAGTTTGTTTTGGTTTTTAGTTGTTTTTTTGGTGTTGGGTTTTTTTTTAAATTTGTCATCTCTAAAGAGTATTGTATTGAACTGTTTCTTTTCAGACCTTATTTAACCCTAACAAAACTGTGGTGAAGATGTTTGTGGTGATCTATGACTTGAGAGAAATGCCAGCTAATCATCAAACATTCCTACGGCAAAGAACTTTTTCTGTTCCTGTGAGACGAGAAATCAAGAGAACTGTCAATAAAGAAAATAGTCAACAGACTGAAGAAAGGCTACTACGCTACCTCATACATCTGAGGTAAGCTCCTCAGAGTTAAAAAAAACCCAACACCACAACAACAGAAGAAACCCCAAAACAAACAAAAACACAAAAAAACCAAGTACCTGCCAAAATTTATCTCATTATTTCTTTCCCAGGCAGCCTTTCTGTATACAGACTTATTTTTAAAAAAGAATGTTTTTAACTTGGTCTTTAAGCTAGACAGCAGAGGAAGAAGAGCTAATAAATAATTTGGATTCTGCTTGGGAGAAACAAAGTTAAAATATAAAGCTCTTTCTTGGCATTGAAGTATGTTGTATAGCCTTGTAAAGCTTAGTCTTTTCTTTCTGGCTGGATCAATGTACTTTTTTTGAGGTTACAGGAAATAGTGTGGATGTTACGTGGGCAAAAGCCAAAACTAAGGATCAATGTAGAGATGGTGCCCAGTGTCCTACACACGTGCCTCTTCACCAGAATAGCTTGTAACGTGAAAAACATTCGGAGATACTCTTAAAAATACAGTGTTTCGTGGTAAAAATGTAAACACCTGTTTCATGATGCAATACTGCTGATAATGCCTTTCACCTTATAAAATATTCACACAATCTTCCTTAAATGATTTACAAAGCACTGCCTGAAACCAGATACTGTGCTGCTGCTCTCGGGAGGTTCTGGAGACTGCAGTTCGAAACAAAGGAGGAATGATGGATACTCTGTCCTTCTGCAGTTTGCGGACTTTGTCTGCATTGTTGTAGTAAACAAACCACATCCGTGCAGACCCGCTGCTTTCATTGCAGCACTTGGAAACCCAATGGTGGCTGACATTCTGAAGCAAGCAAGCAGAACACAATCAATCAAATCTTTTACATGTTTCTCTTTAACCTGTTGTAGAATTACTTCCGGTACATATTATTTTCCCTGTTTAGTGGTGTTGATTTCTACCCGGCAGAATTTTGAAACACAGCTTTGTCTAGGGCAGTGATTCCAGGCCAAGCTTTCCTGTTAAATAAAAGTTGACAGTCATAAAAAAAATATGTGTTGGTTTACTGGAGTGTGAAAATAGCATCACGATGAGGCTGTTGTTTTAATTCTGAATTTTAGCCTGGATTCAAATTCATCCTTTCAGGCCATGCTAACTTGCCATGTCTAACTTAACCACCTTCTAAAAATTTTCTTCTGGGGTAAATTCTGAAAAAGAGTGTGTAGCCCAAATAAAAGGCTCTATTCACTTGTAATGTTGATATAACTGATGCAGAGGAACTAGGGACAGGCATCAGCTGCAGAGGTGCGCAAAAATCTGTGGCCAACCGGGTCTGGCATACAGGCATGAAGAGTAGTAGACTTGTGTCCCCTTTCAGTTTCTGCTTTAATGCAGTTTGTAAATTTTTTGTAGACAGACCCAATAATTACTTCTATTTGAAGGCAAAACTGCTTTCTTCTCTGTCGTTTTTTATAGCTAGAAGTCTTCTTTCATGAGCTTCCTGTTTCTGATACCTGCTGAGAGACAGAAATGTAGCAGTTCTGATGCTTCTAGTTTTGAAATACCTGTACAATTTAGCTCAGCTTTCAGACCTCTGGTGGGGATCAGCTCATGGATTTATAATGTGTAATCGGAAATGCATCCATTTATGGCTGGAAAAACAAACTGTTTGATAATTACGATGCTTAGCTGCTTACTTTGGAAAGTGAATACCTGCAGGGTATGCCAGAAGTTTTTTGCTTCAGAGATGAACTCAAACAGTGGGTCCTTTCTCACAGTGGAAGAACTGCAAAACGCCTTGAAGTACTACAGGGGTTTATGTTGATCTGTCTTGTGGTTTATTATACAGAGTACTTCTGATATTACAAAAGACTCAATTGTCAATCTAGTAGCCTTCTTTACTAAAGATGGATTTTAATTAGGAATGCTTGAAAAGTCTTAGTAGCATATTAATTCATATGTAAGTTGGTTTTAAAACTTCATTTTTAAAAGCAGCACTGTTTTCTCAAACACGTTTTACTGAAAACTTACATACAAACCTAAAAAATTTAAACTATTGAGATTTATTTTTTTTGTTAACTCAAGTTGGCTTAGAACAGCCTTTCAGTTTTAGTTGCAGTAGTTGTTGAAAACAAGCATCTTAAGCTTACGTGTTGAAATTTTGCTCAAAAAAACAAATGAAGTCACCACCAGTAAGCTGCATTGTGGTTGCATCTGCTTGCAAGGCCTTAATCACAGTTGTCAGCACTCACATTATGAAAGCTTCTTTTCAAGTGGTAATTCAGCAAAAATGCTTGCATAGGTCTGGAACTTAACATTGGCGGCCAGATTTTCTACAACACTCTTTTAAAGTGTCAGATTTTTTGTGTATGCAGCTTCTGCATGCAGTTTGGTATGTTGGAGATACTGTTCGATATGCCATTAGACTGTATTTGTACCCACAGCTACAGATATAAAATGTTGCTTGCACAGACAGCAGACCTTTATTCGCTGTAAGAAAATCAAGAGTTGCACCTGCAGTTTAAGTCGTTTCCTGAAGACACTTTGGGGATAAATTTGTTGTTGGAGCATAATTGTTGTTCCTTAACAGCTAAACAGGGATCGTTACTGAAGGCTAAGTAGAGGGTAAGATTGAAACTGGTTGTTAAAAGTAGTGATTCCTCAAGGTGTTGAGAAACTTCTTAAAAAAAAATATTTTCCTAATGTGGCATATGATACATTTACTGGTGGAATTGGAAGATACCTGCGATTACTGATTTACTAGTTGCTTTTTGATCTTGCTGATCTCTCGGCATTTTTCCTGATCTAGAAGTTTGTATCCTTGTCCTAATGATTTTACAACACGATCTATAAAATCTGCAAGTATAGTCTTTTCCACTTGCAAAACATGTCTTGCTACATATGCTTTTGTTATCATCCTGCTATATCCTGTTTCTGTGGCTTACTCTGTTCTTTTTGAATTTTGATGGACTATAAAATATATATAGGGGGTTTGTGCTTGTATTTGGCATTTCTTCCATAATGTTTATCACTTTCTTTCCTCTGCCAGGCTTTCTAGCTCATCTGATATTTGTGTGTATTTGTCTATTGGTACTGTTCCTAGGACACCGTCTGTCAGAGAGCTCAGTTGTGTTTTTCTTGATTCCTTTACAAAAAACTACTGGAGCTGCCACAGCTCTGGAGCCAGTCCCATGCTGGCCACTCCATCACCACTCCACAAGGTGTATGGGATGGTTGTCTCTTGATTATTCCAATGTATTTGCATGTATGAAAAGCAACATTTCTATATCCCAACTACTATGATAAACATTTCTGAAAGAAAAAAAACTAGGTGATGGAAGCAGAGATGAGAAGAATCCCCCAAACTCTGTTGCTGTCCCCCACTCATCCTCCTTCAATCTTTGTGAAGTGTCTTGCTCAGAAAAGCCATGTTACAGGGAAGTGTTGTTTACTGGGCAAAGGGAGGTTTGCAGGATTCTCACTAATAGAAAATAGTAAGCTTGAGAAGTTTAAAAATAGACCTTGCTAATTATTTTGTGATAGACCCATGTGTAAAATGGGAATTGAGCTCTACTTTATGGTGGTGCTTGGATAACTGGATCTATCTCTGCTATATCAATTAACTTCAGTCATACTTTTGCTGCAAAAGATCTTTCAATAAAATTTTTCATTTTAAAATGTTGTATGAGCTACATGCTGAATTAACTGTTTGTGGTGTTCAGGTTGTCCCTTGCCTCTTTCACTCTTCCTTCTTGTGCTCACCTCCAGAGTCTTCTCTTAAGAAAGAACATTCTCCCCTTTGCCTACCACATAAAGGGCTTTCACACTGACAGCACCGAGTAAATAAATAGTGATGGATGGGAGCTCTGAGGGAGCCAGTAGGAGCATTCTGCTGGACCCCACCACATTTAGTGCCCCTGACAGCTGTATCTAGGAAAGAACAATTTTCCTTTGTCTGGCTGTGGGGGTGACTACGGGCTATTCTGCATCACTGGTCTGAACAAAACGGTGGCACAGAATCCATTTCTACAACCTGCCTGCCCCAGAGGATGAAACCTTCACGGATCTTCTGTAGTTGTCTGTCTTTCTCCTGCCTCTCAGAATTTCAGTCTGATTATGCCTAGGTTTATTTTAGAGACACTACTTTTGCTTCAGTGGGGTCAATGAGTAAATGCTTATTAAAAATCAGTGCAAATCATAATACGTGTGATAGTAAGTGTGCACTACACTCTCAGCATTTGTAATGGTATCATTTTGTCATTACAATAGCAATAGCTTTTCTGTTTCTGTCTGTATTACAGTAGCAATAGCTTTTCTCCCTTACGGTGGCATAGTGATAATGACGTTAAATTCAGTTGGTGTAAGAAATGCTCCTTAGGCTCTCCTGCCTTTCCTGGTTGCGGGAAGGAAATTAGGGGGTTCTGCCAGATGAAGACTGTAGAATACAGTTCTCTGAAATGCAGATCTCGTCTCTCTATCTATAGTTGTTAAATCTCAGGGAAAGTGGAACTGGCACATTCCTGGCAGGTTTGGAGGACCTGAATCAGACTGTTTAGCCGCAGCATAAAAGATAAATGGGCCCAGGAATTGGCCGCTGTTTACTTTGGTGATTGAGCCAGTGAACTATAGTCTCTTTGAAATAGCTCCGTATTCTGTGCGAAAAAACTTGTTTCTGCCTGCCTGCAAAGATCTGCGTACCTACTGCTCTTCAAGTTGGACTTAAATTTGGCGTGTGGTATAAAGCAGTAGTAAACCTCTTTCTGGTACATTCATACAGAGAGTAATGAAATCTGTCTGTATGATAGCTAGCACTGAAATATGTATATTTGACACGTATATATGCCTTTGTTGATATTTGAACCTTCCCTTTTGTGTGTGCTTAGGCCATCCTTTGGGCGTTTTCAGGAGTGCTCACTGAAGAGCACTTTTTGCCTTTCTAGATGGCTGAGAACTTTAATCTTCGATGTACATAACTGCAGTGTGAACTTCAAATAGTTTATGCCACTTTCAAAGCTGTGCACTACGTTGGTGATTAGGAACAGAGCCTTTAAATGCCAAAGGAAACAAAGTAGATTGAAAATGTTAGGTTATTCTTTCATCTTTCATTTTAGCTGACTAATTTTGTACGTTCAAATGTTTTTTGGCCTTAATCTCTTAAAGGAATGCATTTAATGCAATAATATTTAAAGATTACTCTTTTGCTTTAGGTGATACAGATATTTTTGTCTTTTCAGGTTCCAGAGTTCTAAATCTGGAAAGATCTACCTCCACAGAGATGTAAGGCTCCTATTCTCTCGGAAATCCATGGAAGTTGATAGCGGCGCTGCATACGAACTCAAATCTTACACTGAATCTCCAACAAATCCTCAGTTTTCACCAAGATGCTAGCAAACAATGGCAAACTAAAGTATTTGTTTTACTATTGATTACTCCTTACAAGGGAAGATCGGTAGAGATGACAGTATAAAGTTAAGTCTATAAAGGAATGAAAATAGCGCTTGAGAGAGAAGGTTCTTATGTGATCCTGGACCAGTTTTTAAAAGGTTTCTGGAACGAGCTTTCTGTATTCCAAGTAGACTGGAAACATACTTAAATCTAATCTTTTTGTACTGTTTAAAACCACTTCATTGGATGTGTTGCAATAGCAAATTCCCAAGTTAGTTTAGTGTTTACACTTTTTATTTTATTTTTCAGTTATTTAATATTTAATGTTTCATTTAATACTCAAGTGATGTTTGTCTTTAGTGTTCTAATGTAGCATAAATCCTATGTAAAATCATACTATGTATTTTTGGCATTAATATTGAAATCTGAAATATATACAGATGTCTTTAATCTGTGTGACGTTTTAAGTGATATTCATTTAAGTTATTGAAAATGGGGACAACAGGTGAATTTCCATAACATTTCATACTATGCAAGCATTTAGCTTTTTTCTTTTTTTCTCTTTAATGGTACCCTTTTCCTTTTTTTTTTTTTCTCACATACAGATTCAATAATACCATAGTCCAGATTGTTTATTTACTTACTTATGCATTCAGATCATTGGTTCACTTCATATTTTGCTCCCTCAATTTCTTTCTTTCCCTAAGGGCCACTTTAATTTTGCTTTCTGCTATTAGTTTTTCTCGCATAAAATTCCTGCCCTCCCCCATTTGATTTCTCAGATTGTGTTAAAGGATGTACTGTGCAAACAAATTAGTATTTATATCTTAAATATATGCAAAAGCTATGAAACTTGTACTTTTTGTTTTATTTTTAGATAAGGAGGATCTTCATGTAATCCTAAATATTTTTAATAGGTCAATTCCATTTAAGCCACTAGGTGGCCACAGGAAGTTTTACTAGAAATGCTACATTGGGCATATAAATATTTTCCAATATGTATGTGTATTCCTAAAACAAAACACAGTCAGATAAACAGTTTATGCTAAGTGTTAAACTGTGTAACTGAGAGAAATAAAGTTAGAAGCATTTGATCATATTTGAGGTATATATTTAATAATCAACATGAAGCTTTGCAATGTTTGCTGAAGATCTCGGAGTTTCTCAACTGTCTTACCTTGGTTTATATGTTTTTCTTTACATTGCCATAGGTTTTCAGAGTGTCAGTAATATGAAAGGTGACCTTCATATCTGGGAGTATAACAGGCTTATCTGATGAAGACTCTGGAGAAGGAATGAACATACATTCTGTATATTCTGCATTGCTCTTAGATGAGATGAGAGAAGTCAGTGTATCGTGAAATCTCCAGGAAGTCTGCCAGGGAAAGTAAGGGAGACCAGACTTTCCAGATGATACTTATCAACTATCTTGTACATTCAAGTGACTGGTGCTCCAGAAGGGCAAAGCTCAGGTATTACAGAGTCTGATCCCCACGTCAGCAGTTTTTTCCCCTCTGTTACACTAGGTTTTCAAAGGTTAGCTAGCATTTATTTTATAGAGAGTTGGGAAATACTGTACAGGATGAAGTAGTTTGCAGTTCCTAGTCGTTTGTGTGCCCTGTAAAACTGAGAAAAGATTTCTTGTGGTAGCAGAACAGTCAAATATAACTGCAGTTGTACTGTGTACAGAACTAGGATCTAGACTAGCATAATGAGATTGTGTCCTAGTTTCTTTGTAGCTACTGTTGAGTCATAAGCAAACAGCATGTATCCTCAGAGTACTTATTTGTGTCATGGTGCACATCTGCTTGCATACTTGGTGAAAAAAGGGATGGAAAAAGGACACACTTTTAATGAAAAGTCACAATTCATCTATAGTAGATTACCCTTTTATTTTGCACTGACAATATGCAATGTTTGTACGTCTTTATCTTGATAACTTTAAAAGACTTCTTCAAGCCATCTTTTTCTCCCTTCAGAGTAATACATTAATTTGTTTTGAACAGCAAAGATGTGTGGATTTTGAATATGTGGTCACTACAAGTCATGTCTAGGAAATAAATTTGTATTGACTTAAATAGTCAAACTATACTTAGTCCCTGTATGGATTCAGAATGAAAGTGACCTTAGATTATGCATGCACAACTTTGATTTAACTAAGTCATTCTCCATTCACAGCTTGATCTGAGTTAACACTTTCCATTAGGGACACACCTGGAGAAATGCTGAATGTTCATAAAATATGAACTGAATTCCACATGACCTTCTATGCATAGGTTAAGAAATGAGACTAGACTAATTTTTGAGAGGTCGTTTGCTTCTTCTCTTTGCTCCTCAGTAGGCTCAACCATATCGAATTATTTTTGACAAATGTTTCTGGTGGTTTATGAGGGCCTCCAGTGATGGAGGCTCCAAGTAATCTCTTCCAGTGTTAAACTGTACTTATCACAAGAAAGCTATTTATAATGTCCAACTAAATCTTGCTGCAGTTGAAGTCAAATACTATTTGGCCTTTTCACTATAAGCAAAGAAAAAATTTAGTTCTTGGATCTCCCTTCTCAGTCTTGTTTTCTGTATCTAAGACAACCCCAGACTGTTCAGTCAGCCTTGCCTCATAGATTTTATTTTCTGTACCTTGTAATTCTGACTCTTTGCTTTCTTCTTTTGGTCTGAATCTGTCTTGAAGCGCCTGAAGCTGGAGGCAGCATCACAAGCAAGGCCTCTCTGTGCCAATTAGACTGGAAGGATTGGTTGATAAGTCTTATGGATTAAAGTCGTCTTCATACATCCGATTATAATACTTGATTTTTCAGTACCAGGAGATGTCAACTTGCAGAGGCGTCCTACCTGGTTGTTACTGATACGGTAGCTTGCCTGCATGTGTCATTATTGAACTTCGTTCTTCCACTATCCAAGATTTTGTATCTGATCTTCTGCTTGAATCTGAATTGCAATTATTTTCTAGTGTTCTTGTAGCTTCTCTTGCTCTATGTAATCTGCTAATATTAATAAAATTTATAGTACATTATCTGGGTCACCACTGAAACTGATGAGCAGTATTGGCCCTGGGAAGCCCGCTGTGAAACCCTGTTAAACGCAGCATTGCTGTTTGAACAATTGATAGCCACTGCCAACAAAACTTGCATCCACCACATTAAAGTTTCATGTAGTTAAGTTTCCCTAATTTGCATGGGGAAGTGTCAGAGGCCTTATTAATGCCAAAAGGTGTCAGGAACTTCAGCCACCCTCACCCACTTCTCCACATGGTCTGTTTCCTTTTCCTTAAAGGAAATATGATTTTGTGAAACCCTTGTTCTTAATGTTGAATTTGTTTAGCTACTCAGTTAATTTTGAGTGCTTATTTTAGATGATTTCTCAGGTAATTATTGATTAGACAGCTTAATTATATAGCTTGTATTCTGTCCTCCCCTTAGTTCTATTTAATCTGTCCCCTGGAAACCCATTCATTTTCTACAGGTTCCTATATAGATGACCACTAATTAATTGGAGATTGCTTCAGTCAGTTCTCTAAACCCTCAAGGATAATTTTTCATCCAAGTTGAAAGTATTTACAAGATAAGGAAAAAAAGAACTGATGGCGAGTATTTTGTAAACAGATCTTTCCTTATTCCACCTTGAGGTTATACTCTGTTGCAAGTTTATTACGCTAGCTATCTTCATTGCCCCAGATGGAACAAAAGAAACATTAGATCCTTGGGTCTTTACATAGTTTGTTCAGTAATTTTCAGTAATGATGTGTCCCTTGTCTTCATGATCTGCTTTTGATGCACATCCTTAAAAAATGACCTACTTTCTATATGCTGCTTTCTTGTATTTGAGGCCATTGAAGAACTTGGGTTTTTCCTGAAGTTCTTAATTTACTTCCTATCCTTCCTCTGCACTGTGTAGTTTACATTCATTCCCTTAAAGAAATTATTTCATTAAGGAACTGCTGAATCCTCAAAACTGTTTTCCCTCACATTAATTTCCGAAGAGATTTGAAAGAAATTCCTGAAGTTTGCATTCTTGTCTGCTGGCACTGCTTTGTTGTTCATCTTCCTTTCAAAATCTATGAACTTTATCCTTTTTGTGGTCATTCTTCTGTGTTTCTCTTGTTTGTACACCTTCAGACCATTTCTCTCTGATTTTTGCTAGAAGCAAATGTGGCACACCCACCGTTATCATTGCTTTTTGTATCATTAGGAAAAAAATACTCACTAGTGCCTTCTATGATTTTCCTGTGCAATGTGCCCTGCTGTATCTGTTTCTGAACGAGCGATATGGGCATTCCTTGAGTTCCCTGCTTACTACACAATCCTGGTCTCTGGACGAATCTATCAGTTGCTCAAAAAAACCGCTTACAACTATTGGTTTGGGGGGCTTTTAGTGAAATTCAACTGTGGCAAAATCATTGGTTTTACAGCTTCTGTTTTGTACCCTTTTCCTTTCTGACCTGTTTTTCTGACCTGTCTCAGTCTGTCTTCTGGTCCTTGCCCAGCCTTCCCAAGATGTGCTGGAGCTGGTGTACCACATGGCATGCAAGGTCTGCAGCACAGCCAGCCTGTGCTGGTCTTCAGCCAGAAGGCACGCTGGACACTGGAGTGTTACGTTTGAGGAACCCACAACAATTTATTGTAGTTTAGACAATTATTCTATCACCCGATGACCCCTCCCCACCTGGGAAGGGGAATCGAGGAAAAAACAAGGAAACCCAAAGGCTGAAATATAAACAGATTTAATAGAATAAGACTAAATAATTAACATTAATAACATGAAAGAAGCCATATTGATCCCGATACCAATATAAAATATACAAGGACTACACTCAGCCCATTCCATCGGTAGGAAGCTGTGCACTCCCAGCTGTGGACAGCAAACATTGGACACTGCGAGTGCTGTGGCTTGGGGAGGAAGGGAAGGGCTCAGGGGTCTGGCATTGGGGCAAGAAGCTCTCAGGATCGCAGCCGTCACAGGAAAGAGAGAACTCCCCAGCAAACTTTCTGATTTATATTGAATGTGATGTTCCTGGTATGAAATAGTCCTGTTGGCCAGCTTGGGTCAAGTGCCTGGGTCTCGCTTCTCCCCATCCCCACACCTGGTGAGCTTGAAAACACTGAGACCTTGAAACCTCCATCCCATAGCTGGCTATAAAGCAAGTATTTTCACAAATTCAGACACTAGAGTCTTCTAGAAATGCAGTTTTCCCAAGCATGAGAAGAGATGTTACTGAAAAGTAAAGTTACTGAAAGATAAATTAATCCTGTGTCGCTCAAACCAGCACATGGCGATACACCGCTGTGGGAAGACTGGATGCCGAAATCACGGGAAAGCCATGTAAGATGCTAGGAAAATACGTTTTGTATAGGAAAAGTGAGAGTGTACATTCATTGAAGTAAAATCTATACCTTGTTCTTCCCGTAATCCCCATATTGAGGGACCCCAAAAGATTTATTATAAAGCAGTGGGTTATTTAAGCCCCTCCTTTACGTTCTTAAAGTCTAAGAGAGTCCAAGGGAGGTTAGTGTTCTGCCAGACAGTGGAAAGCGGATGGGGAGGGAAGAAAATACTTCATATAAGTTGATACCGCGCCATTGGGACATTTCGGTGGACTGCCTAATCCTGTCAGCTGGCGCCTGGGATTCAAAAAAGATCCTCAAGCGAAGCTGCTGGGGACTCGTGTTTGATCTGTAAAAGCCGCCCAAAAGAACTACTTTGAGCCGAGCAGCAAAGGTCTTGTCAGCGCTGGGCCGCGGAGGCCGCCCGCCGGACTACACCTCCCGGCATGCCCGGCGCCGGACGTGACGTCAGGGGGCGGGGCAGAGACGGCTCGGCGTGGCCGCGCCGCCCAGGCGGCTGAGCGCGGAGGAAGTGTGGTCCCGCCGGCGCCCCGTCCTGCTAGCGGCCGCCATCTTGTGCGGGAGGCGGTGGCAGCGCTGCGCTGCGCTGCGCGGAGGAGCGGCGGTCGCGCCTCCCTCTCCCGCCCTCTCCCCGCCGTCCTGCTGCCGCGGCGCCATGTCTGCCGAGAGTCCCGAGCCCGCCTCGGCCGAGGAGCAGAAGGTGGGTGGCCGG
>VYXH01011242.1:338603-355353 GCA_013397275.1 Burhinus bistriatus | reverse complement strand
GCGGGCCGGAGCGGCCGCTGGGGCGCGGGCCCTGGCGCCCGCGGCTGGCGGAGGCTGGAGGCGGAGGAGCGGCCCCACCATCTTGGCTTCTGCGCTTGGGGGATTTCTGTTCTCTGGTAAATGGTTGGCGTTGCTGGGGCCTGGACGGGCTAATGGCGCGTCCTCGCTCCCTAGGCTGGCCCCGCTCTCCGCCGGCTGCTCTGGGGGAAAGAATTTCAGCTCACAGTCGCAGCGGCTGGAAACCGGCGATGATGCGGGGGCTGTGCTTTTGCTTCCCTTTCAGAAAAGTTTCAGCTTTTAACGTAAGCTGTTTAGGAGGAGAAATAGCCGAAACACAACGGCTGTGGCCTGTTCTTGTTAAGGCTTTTAGAAAGAATAACTGGCTGGGTTATTTTGTGATGGCAGTATTATATCATCTCTGTAACTAATAATTTTTGTAGTCTCTTAAGTGGGATTTGGATTCTTAGATGACTGTATGCTGTTAGCAGTTTCCCTCTGCTGGCTGTGACTTTAAGAAGCCGTTTGGTTTTTAGTCTTGTCATTGCTGTACGGACTCGGTTGCAATCTCCACAGCTGTTTCTGATAGGGAGCGGTTATGAAACACAAGTACTGCTTTGAAGGACACTAAAAGAAAAAACTTAATCTACCTTAGTTGTCAAGTTTTTGTTTAATAATTTACAATTTGTAATATGAGTTAGTCATACAAGTAGGTGAGCTTTGGGGGTTAATATGGAATGATACCTTCTCAATAGGCACAGTAATCAGAACCAGCTTTTATGGCAGGGCTGTAATCTACTCTTAAATGCGTGTGTTCTGCAGCTCATCTTCACGTTCATGTTAGGTAGACTACTGAAGGGATACTGTTCCTGTTCAAAGCTTATAAAAATAAATCCCTGGCCTATGCAGCACTCCTAGAATAGCTCTGTAATAAGAGCGTAGTAAAACGTGGTAGCGAGTTTATTGTGATGCCTTCTAGTGTGTTCTGATGAAGTCAGGTGACTGGGGCTGATTTTGCTCTCCGAGTTTCAGACTGAAGTCTTGAAATGCAGAGCTTATGCACTGTTTTGAAAAATTACCCTTTATTCGAGCGACAGGAGTCCCTTACTGATCTGCTAATTTAGGTTCTACCTGATGAGGTGGTCAAGGCAAATTAATAACATGAGTAAAATAAAACTTTGTTTTCTGTGAGTTTATATCCTGTTAGGATACCGTGATATCAGTGCTACTATGGCGTTGCAATATTAACTGTCACTAAAACTGTTTGTCTGGGTAGGCAAAATTGAACATTGACTCAGTTAATGCTTGGCTCTGAAATACTTCTGTGAAAAACCCATTTTGCAGCACTGTATGCTTAAAAAAGATGAAGCCCCTAAATGAACTTTGAGGCAGTGTTTTCATGGTCAGACCTCTCTTCTAAATTTTTCTAACGTGCTATAAGAAGCTTGTGCATATGTTAGGCCAGAAAGGTGTTAAACAAGAGAGTGATATAAATTGAAAACTTGCCAAAGACCAGCGTTTCCTGTTCTCTGTGTGAAAACTCAGGATAGTGGCAAGGGGAAGTTCAGCAACAAAGAAACTTTAGGCATTGGAGAACATATGCTTGGTTCACTGACTCTCTTTTTGCCTTAAAAGCCTATATTTTTCAGGAAGCTGTAGAGGTGGTGCATTTTGTTTCTGGACTGGCTTTTGCCACATCAGTTCACTGTGGTTGTGCTGTTGTCATGTTTTTCCCATTTTCTGCTTTACATTTTGTCTGTTGTCTTTTGCTAAAGGGGATGAGCTCTTCATACCAGAGTTTGAAAAGGCTGATGGTTCTTTTTTTAGCCATGCAGTTCAGTTGTCCAACAGATATGGAACTTTACACTGCTAGTAAAAATTAAAAGCGAAAGGTACCTTTAAATTAGCTAGGTACTACTGTCGTCCCAGTAGATCCTTTTAATGAAGTAAGCAGACTTCATTAGCTGTGTCACATTCCTGTAGACAACTAAAATTATAATTTTTGTGTGGTTGTCACTAGGAAGAAGAGCGTGGTATATCATGATTTCCGCCCCCCCCCATCGTTTGTTAGTCGCTTGCTTGTTGCTTCTGTAGCTCAAGGGAGAATGTTGTAAATATATGAATGGCCTTGCTGACTTGGGTTAAAGCGTTTGTGGCTCAGCAGCACATCTCCCAAGAGTGCTCAATACCATCTAGTCCACAGAAAAATATAAGTTCAGGACATGCATGCAATGATCTCCAGAAAACTATCCCAGCTCTCAGCAATCTGTGGTTTAAAACCCTTCTGAATGAACACATCGAGTTGCTTTCTGAATCCATCTAAATTCTCAGCATCCCTTGTGTCCTTTGGCAAGGAGTTCTGCAACTTAACTATATTTTATATGAAGAACTGTTGTCTTAAAGTATTTTTTAAACCTGCCATCAGCTGGTTTTGGTTGACACCCCAAGTCTTTGTACTGAAATTCTTTAATTTGTTGTACTTCGTTTTTTGAGTCTTAGTTGTTCTTGGTCATCAAGAGTAAGTGAACAAGGATAGTCTGTATCCTTTTCAGCGGCATTGATGTGTAACACAGTATTTTGTGTTTTGATTGCCTGCTGTGCGATGATTTGCCAGCCCTGTGAGTTTGCATAAATGTCCCCTTTGATGTACCATGAATACTTATTTATGTAAGCTATTTGTTGTTGGCCTTCTGTTCTTAAAAATTATCTCCTTTTGGTTAGTATTGGCAAAACATGCCCCCTCAAATGCTTTGTCTGTTGGCTCAACAGTGAGCACCCAGTGATTCAGCATTAGATGTTGAAAGTGTTTAGCAGAAAGGATTGCTTTTGAGAAAATCTAGTCAATGTCGGCATGATAATAAGCACAACAGGAAGAACAGCAGCTGAAGAACGATTTTATAACACATGAAAACTGTGGTCTCAGCTAGTATGATATTATGTAGTGAAAAATAATACCGTTCTATGTTCAGTGGCTTCAGGGAAACTTTGCCCTTTATATTTATTTGTATTCTGCATTGTATTGCCTAGCTGTGTTTTCATCTAATAAAAAGCATTGGTTCCTGTCCTCATAGAAATTTCTCTTAAGCTGTTACTAGCATTTCTATGTTTCCTTGGTAGAACTGTTAATTCAGATTCCTACTGTATTGTGCAAAGCTGTCTTTGAGATGTCTTGGCCTAATGGAGCAACTAGACAATGTTATCTTCTAAATCTGTTGTTATAACCTTTGCTTCTGAGGTTTCTTACCAGAAAGATGTTGAATATTGTAGAACTTTGAGCCTTTATAGGAGATGTAGGAAAGCACTGGGCTAGTGTCATGGATCTAGTTCTTTAGCAGTTCTGGCTTCAGTAGCTCCCAGCTGCTTGTCTTCCTCTGTCCTCCCTGCTGCTGTGCTGTTTGTGCAGCTGCTTGGTGATCCGGACTGTGGAAACTGATCCAAATGAAACACAACTCAACAAAGCGGGGGGCGGGAAGGATAGATGGTTATTTTTCTGTTTAATTAATTTCTGTAACCTGTTCACATGGAGTACATGCAGTCATGCTGCCTGACGCAATGCAAAGGATGATGATGCAGATGGAAAAGTGTGTGAAGGGGCTGCCTAAGCAGCTCTTAAGTGGATATGAAACCTTAGTCACAGGGTCACAGGTGAACGTGAGGCCCTCCTGATTTCAATGGCAATTCTTCTTTCATGCCTGAAAGTCTTTCTGTGACTTCAGATTATAATAACAATTCAACAACTCCAGCAGTCAGTTCAAATCAATATGTATTTTCCCTGGACTAGCAATGGTTTGCATGCAAAAATAATAAATTAAAAAAAAAGCCCTTGGCCAAATACTGGAAAGTAGTAAACCAAGAAATTTGAATTGGAGATATTTTAGAAATGATGTAATAGAATAAATTGTACTTCATACATCAAATTGCTACATGGACCGGAACAGATGAGTGTAAAGTGGAGGTCAGTGTTGAAAGGCTGGATGTACAAATTGCATTTTGCCAAATGAGTATTTTCAAATTATTACTTTGAGCACCCATATTTTACAGTATACTCATAAAATAGGCATTTTATTTTACACAAATGCACTATCCAACTGTCTTCATCCTCGTAATGTTAGGATAATTATAGACGTTCATAGAGAAATACAGTATTATTGCTATTAATATGATAGCAGGCATGTTTTTGAGACTGAGCTACTTTTACACTGTTTCACAGTGCATATCAACATATTACAGTTAGAGCAGTCGTGCAAACTAGATTGTGGCAATGCAAGTGCTAGTCTGTCTGTACAACTTCATGATCAAACGGGCAGTTGAAGAAAAGTCCTGTGGCTCTTGCCCAGCTTTCAACATTTGTTTGTTCTTAGTGAAACCCTTGTTGTGACCAAAAAATGAGGGGGTTTTATTTGGGTTTTTTCTTTGGTTGTTTCTTTTTTTTCCCCCAAAATTGAATAATTTAATTTTAGCATAGACTACTTTTATGTGAAAGCGAAATGCATTGATTAGATTCAAACACGTCTCCAGGCAAGGTATCTAAGATGAGGGGCTGAACTCCTACAGTTGCTGTCAGCGTTTCAGAAAGAATGTATGAAAATGTCTATTCATATAATTGATATGTTCACTTGGTAGCAGGAGTCAGTATGTTGGTGAATTATCTGCAAAGGTGGTCTGCATAAATAGTTCATTATTGTAGATTTCATTTACAGTATTGCTAATTGTCTTTCAGGAAATGGAGGATAAGGTGATCAGCCCAGAAAAAGTTGAAGAAGCGAAATTGAAAGCAAGATACCCTCATCTGGGCCAGAAACCAGGAGGCTCAGACTTCTTGAGGAAGAGGCTTCAAAAAGGAGTGAGTTCTTTATTGTCCACAGGGGTGTGGACATGAAATTCCAAAATTCCTATATCTGTGACTTTTTTTTCCACTCCACAGGCCTTTGCGTGAGTAAAAGAGTGCTAAGAAATTTAAACTTTGTCTGTGAAAACACAAGGAAGAGAAATTTGTTTCCACAAAACAAATGTCAAATTGGCAGGATAGCTGTTTATAGCATCAGTGGCTCAACTGCGCTTTTTAGAAAAAATTAAACTTAGAACGTGGCTCAGTGCTGCTGTGATAGACTTCATAAAAAACATTGTAGTAAACACTAACCGTCAGAACCTTATCCCTGTTTTGTTTTGATCTTACCTTGCCCATTCTTATGTCCCCACAACATATGTCCACTCTTATTATCCATGTTTTTAGCACACGTAACACAGCAGACACTAGAGCGTTCACCCGGTACCGTCTGACATGAGCAGCTTGAGAATGGCAGTGTAGTTCTGAATATACGCCCTAACCAAAAAAATAATGATAGAAGAAAGAAGAGTGAGTATTTCAGTATTATGTCACATTTAACCAGTGTCTCTTATTTTCTTAGTTATTCAGCTGTTTATTTTTTAGTTTAATTATCATAAAGTGATTATGTAATGCCTTTCAGGCATGCTGGAACTCTGTTCTTGGAATAATCCTAGCATGCCACTACTTCTGATGGTGCTTTCATTGCTGTCACACTGTTGTGTGTGTATTGTGGAGTTTGTTTTGTTTTCTTGGTTTTTTTTTCTTTTTTTTGCTATTGTCTAGGCCCTTTGAGTGCATGCAACAATTTCAAGTATAAATCTTCCGCAAACCAGCTGTTGGAGTTCAGTGCTGATCTAATTCTGTGCTACCTGGTAACATCATCTGGGAATTGTTACTGTTGGCAGTTTTTTTGGATAAGCTTTCTCTCATAAGTCGGAGCGTATGCAGCATAGTTAATGGCTGCTAGGCATGGGCAGGTGGTAGATTAGGTGTCTGCTTTTGTGAGTTCCCCTGTTATGTGGTCAAAGGTAGCCTAAGCAAGACTTCAGTGGGTTCAGTGTATGTGTAGACACAGAAGGGAGAAGGTAAGTATGTGTTGTGATGATAATTCAGGAAAACAGACCAGTGTCCCCTCCCTAAGGATTGATGGCCATAAAGGGATTAATGACTGCTTGCACTCAGTGCAATCTGTACAGTATCTTAATCTTGCTTATAACAGTATTTAACACAAAGGTTTTTGCAGCCTATATTTTCAAATTTGAGCAGAGGTGGACCAGTGGGCATCTTAATTGACTAAACATTTGGGATTTTACTACTTTGATGAAAGATGGCATGAAATTGTGGATTCCAATTCATAATCTGCCTTCTCCAGTTCTCCACTCCTGATGTGGTGGTAATAACTTTCTTCCATTTAATTTTTTTATTATTTTTGTTTAGCGTGCTCAGTGTCTTAAATGAGGAAGCATCTTTACCTGATACAGATGCCTGGTGTACTTTGGGCTGCCTGGATTACTGAAGTTTAAGATAGAGTGAGGATAGTGAGTATGCTTTCAGGTAGTGTTTGTGACATGAAGACACCTGGACAGATGTAGTCAGTTTGAAAGGGATGACCAAGTACAGGCTATCTATGAGAAGCTAGGGTAAATCAGAGGAAAATGCAGGAATAAGTTAAAGGAAGAAATGGACTGATATTCTAATGTATGAAAGGTGGTACGTTTCCTCAGATGCTCTTCTAAATCTATGTAGTCAACTGTAGCCCAGATTTTCTTCGATTTGGCAATTAGGACATGCTCTGTCCATTGCTATTTGTTCTTCAGAAATGTTCTGTATTGGGGACACACACCATTGTTAGCACGCTTTCTCCAGAATAATAGTAGATGAGAACCATGGTACACCATGCTCCCGCAGAGGGATTCTGTTTGGAGCTCTTACATGGACAGAAATAGGTATCTGTTAACAGCAGTAACACATTGAAAGGTTGAACAAATTCTGTTATTACCTAGGTACTGTTTAAAAGTTTCTTTTGGTTGCTTCAGTCTTGAAGGGCAAAATATGAAAGCCCTTTCCCAAATCAGATTATGTTATAACTTGAGGTCTAGTCTGCAGATGCAGTTGCTAGAACACTGTGGTGTAAATAGGGATTACACCATCAAAAGGATCGAATTGGGAAAGACAGATTTGGTAACTCTAGGGCTCTGGCAGGGAACATTTAAAGCTGCCTTCAGGAGGCCTTTGCGTACACATCCCCGCCTTTAGTACTAATGCAGAATAAAGAGTATGGTAGTAATATGCTGCCTGGAAGTCCTTAAACGTAGCAGGTAGTGATGGCTGTTGTTCAATTGACTGAGGAATAAGTGTATAAAACTAACTAGGGAGTGTTATCCTCAGAGATGATTGTGATTGTAAGCAATAGTTGCCAGTGTAAAGCTTTGTCCTGAATATTTTTGCCTTATATGACAATCTGTTCAAAATCATAGGTTACAGATACCTTAATGGTAGACCTCATAGTAAGACGTAAACAAAATACAACTTTTCCTGCAAAATGTGTCAATGAGCAGTTGAAGACTTCATGCACACCTTGGATGAAATTCCATGCCTCATCTTACCATGATGCAGATAAATCTTAAGTCATTTGGCTTTAACATCCATAGTTAACTTAATATTTTGAGAAATCTGACAACAAAAAAGACTGTTAAAGGTAATGCTAATAAACATTTGCTGAAATATTAAGGAACACTGTTATGGAAATTCAAACTTAATGTACTCACTTCTGTGTGCAGAAGAAACCTGGAGTGTGGGATAAGAATTTTCTTCACATAGTGCTTTTCAGAAGGACTGCACAGTAGATTTGACTGCGCTAAATAATTGGTTTGGGAACTTTAGGGTTTGTAGTTTCACTGTCTTAGTGTATGCAGATAAGAGGTTTTCTTGTTAGCATGCAGTTTCATGCTACTTTGATCTGGTATGATAGAGCAGGCTCTGTTCTACAGCTTTAGTTCATGCACTGTTTGGTTATTCTGTGTTGCAGAACTTGTTCACTGCAACAAAATTTACAAAACTCAAGGTTTCACCTGTGGGAGACTAGAGCTCTTGGGAAAACCAGGGCAAAAATGATATTCAGGTATGGTGTGAGTTTAATGATATGTGCAGAACCGTAACTATAGACTTACCTAATGCTATGAGTTTAGCTGTGTCTGCTTAATAGTCTTGGTGAGATTTTTTTTTTTTAATCAACATAGAGCTACCTTGCCAAATTGGGAAGATTTTATAACTGTTTTTAAAATTTAAAGAATCTCTTTAACCATGTGATTCAGTGCGTGCATCTGGTAAGATTTCAGACTTTTAAATATATGTGTGTTTTGTCTTCTAGCAAAAATACTTTGATTCTGGTGACTACAACATGGCTAAAGCAAAGATGAAGAATAAGCAACTACCTACTGCAGCTCCTGACAAGACAGAAGTCACTGGTGACCATATTCCTACTCCACAGGATCTTCCGCAGCGGAAACCATCTCTTGTTGCTAGCAAGCTGGCTGGCTGACGAGAACAGCTGAACTGCATGATTATTCTCATTCCTGTTATTTCTCCTTAATAGTTATTTCTCACCCTCACACCCCCCTTTTTCTTTCTTACACTAAGTCATGAGACTGACAGCTTTGCAGGTAGCGATAGCATGTGCTGCTATTGTAAGAGAGTACTGTTAAGAGTAAAACGTGTAGTATTTGGACTAGTTGAGAACAATGCACTGATTAAAAAGGACAAGTTTGGTTAGAGCAATGTAATCTACTTGAAAATGTACATATTGCCCATTTCCTAGTGTAGGACTGGTTCCAGCAAGTGACATTGCAAGTTTTACAACTTCTAATGTTTCTGCTTTTGTTATTTCATCTTAATTACAGCATATTTGTATTTAATATAACCTCCAGTTGTGTTGGGTTTTTCTTCTGTGTTTGGGTTTGTTGTCTAAAATAGAGGTTTAGACCACAAGTTGCTAGATGGTAAAGCATGTATAAAAACAAAGACAGGGCTCTGATTGAATTTTGTTTCTGCTTTTGAACTTGAACGGCCTTAAACCTGTTTCAGCTTTAACAATAGAGTTTTTACTTGGGCAATATTTGCCCATTCTGGTGTAACTCTTGTGAATCTAGTGCTTATTGACAACTGCCTGTTGAAGCTGGTGTTCTTTTCAGTTCCGTAGCTTAGGACACACTTTTGTTGAAGATGTGAATGAAGTGTGCATGTGCATAGACTGTTGAATTCACTCTTGTGCCATTTTTGTAAATACAATAGTTTTGCACAACCTTTTGCAAACGTCTATTAGTTTTACATTTTAAAAAGCAGATAATGTGCCAATGAAAGCACAAGTGATTCTGTATCTTTCAAAGTCTTGTCCTGAAACTAAGAGCCCAGAATCTTGCTACTGAAAGTAAAAATTGAATACCTGAAATTTGTGAAGCACTTCTATTTACCCTTGACCCAGCCTTATGCTTTTGCACTTGTATGTTTGTTTCGCAACAATGTCCAGCGTTCAAATATAAATCTGGAATTTGTACCTATATTTGGAGGCAAGTGCCCTTTCTGTTCAGCAGCTCTTTAAGCTTTTAAAGCTGAAATGCTTTGTCTGATGGCATGGGAGATGGCTAAATGTACTGTTCTAGAGAGTTTCCCGTGTGGCAAACTCTGAATCTAGGCTTGCTAATGTTTGATATGCAATTGTCTTTAGGCTATTTTAGACTTCTGGAAGTGGAAGGGTATTTTTTTTTTTTTCCGTCTTGGGCTCCTGAAATGGTAGTAAACTAACTCCTTTTCTCTTTGTTATACAGCAGCCCCTCATTGGCTTTGGGGGAACAAAGAACTGGAAGTGATATTTATGTAATGACCTATTGAGAAATCGGTAACTTTTCACATCAGGAAATAGGAATGAACTTCAGTTCATCTTTATGATGCAAGTCATAAGTACTAGATTGCCAAAATATATAGTTTATATTAGACAGGTGTGTGAGCCGGCACAGGCAGGACGCAGAAACAACCACAAAACCACGGATGAAATGCAAAGGGTAAATTTATTTTCGTTACTTTACCAACTGGGCAATCCCCAAAGCAGCAGCCAGGCAGAGGCACACATGAGGGAATGCAGGCACCATGGAGCTCAGTCCGTGCTAGAGGATCACCGAACCTGCGTTTTTTGCCTCTATATCGGGGATTCACGCAGGTGTAGTTTACCACTGTGCTTTGATCTTTTCCGCAGCAGGGCAGGAATCTCCGGCATGTTTGATAGGGTGCCTCTAAGTCTATCACAAGCCTATGTTATCCAAACACAGATGTTCTACTTGTCAAACACAGAAGACTGAACAAGGATTAGGATGATGTACGTTTTTCAGCACCTCAGCTGCAAGTCACTTGAGTGTGTTTACAATTCTCCTCGCCACTCTTCCGTTATTTTCCCACAACAGGTAACTTGATGCATTTAAAAGCATGTTTGTTCAATGAAATCAAAATATTAAAAGTGCAGTATGATCCATAATGTAATTGATTTCCATATAGGTAATCACAGCCTTGATGTTCTTTGGGAGTATAAGGAACTCTTAAGATCAGTTTACTGAATACTTTTTTCTTTAAAGAAACAGTTCTGAAACAGCCCATTAAAACAAAGCAATGTGGGTATTACAAGAGAAAACACTTAAAGATGCAAGTTTTTAGAAGGATGTGCTTTGCGTTGGCATATTCAGAAAGGTCTTGCAGGATAAAGGACTGCTAGTCAAAATGAACACGCCCATATTTTCTGCAATGCTCTCTTCTAAAGGCAAACGTAAGAAAATGATCAAGAGAAGATGAGTAATCTTAAGTTGGTTCTGTTTTGATCAGAACATAAGCAAAGTGTATCGGTGTCTATATATTGTCTTCGGTTCAGAGGAGTCGTTCCAGAGAATTTCGAAATTGCTAATCTGATTTTTTTCAAGTCTGTATAGCCCTTTTCTAGTAATTAAATGGGCTCTGTCAAGCCTGTCCTTATTCCTTAGCCTCCACTAGTGTTAGAAAGAATTTGTGATTTTTTGCAGAACAGGTTGAAGAAACAGACCTACTTCTTTAAGTAAGAAATTGGGCTAGGGGAATAGCAAGGAAACTTGATATATTGAAGCAAACTGCTTTTTATAGACGTTTGTCCTAATGTGAAGATCCCTCTTTATTTTTGTATGTATAAATGAAATTGAAACTTAACAACAGGACTGGGCCTGAAACAAAGTTTGAACAGTTTAAGGTGACTTGCTGTGTATTGTCTGGCACCACTACTCTAGGTCATGTAAGGTGAGCTTTCTTGACGTTTGGGAAGGCTAAAAAAAAATAGCCATTTAAATTTAAACATTCCACTCAGCTACAACTCGGCTTGTCCTGCTGGTTGGACAACCTAAGCTCTTCCGATGTTCACTTGGTGACTTGCAGTTCTTAAGATTACTATGAATTCAGCTATGAATATTAATCCATGTGTATATTTGAAGTACTGTAATACTAACTAGGTCAGTGACTGATGATGAGCCTTCGCATCTGTCAGACCTCAGCAGCAGGCACAGCTGTTTTGATTCTATACACTGTATAAAACTTAAGTCCGATAATCACTTAACAGTAAATCAAACATGACTGCAAATAGATGCTTACTTTCAGCTTACTCCAGCAAGATAACTCAGCTATCCAAACTTATGTACATAATGTATTATATGAGTTTTACCATTTGATAATTACCTTTTTCAAAGAAAACCTGTCCACACTGTAGACTGGCAGTCCCTTTCTTATCTTGCCTTTAAAGATAGACAGTGTTTAGTTACTAGAGTAGGACTCATGTAGGCTTATAATAGCGGGTAGCACCAACATTTTATTCGAGATAGGTAAGTGGATTAATTACAACTTCACAGATATGTCCCCAAATCTGTAGCACCAAAGGCTTCCCTCTCATTGTTCTTGATGTAGTAGGACAGTGTTTGTGTAAAGGCCACAGGAGTACGTTTTGTTGGACATATTTACACTCAGTCAAAATGTTAAGGTGATGAAAATGTCAATTGTTCTTTACAAACTCACACATTGTATAGTATACAGAATAAATTGATCTACTTAGTTTTTATTGCAACGTGGAGATTTGTCTCGTCTTTACTGTGGTTTCCTAAAAGATCCTGCATACTTTGGTATTCTCTATGGAAAATTTCTAAACCCTAAATCTTGCTACTCTGTATCATTAAAAATATGACTGGGCTTCGGTTTCTAGTATGTTAGACTACAGAATTACTTTAATGTAATCACATTTATATATATTTCAGTGCTTATTTTTCTAATAAGGCAATTAAAGCTTATTGTTTGAAAACTCCGTAACAGATGGTTGTTTTGGTCCCTTGCACTGAGTGAAGGGGATATCTGGGAATTAGCTTGGCATATAGAAGTTTGCACTGCTATAGACTATTGGCCTGAATATGGCAACTTTTCCAAGAAATCAAGATGCTGGAAAAGGTCCAGCTAATTTCATGTTCAGACTGTGACTTAGGTGCTGATCTTTGTGCAACTCCAAGATCCAGGTGGTGTATTTACACAATTAGCTCAGTCACCAAGGTCATGTAACATCCTCTCTATGCTGCATCTCTAACAAACTGCGGAGAAAAACGTGCAGTTGAAGTAGCGTCGTTCAAATACCATGCCGAGGCAGTGCAAAGGCTGCATTAACACTGGCATTACTCACCGAAAGTAACTTACCTGAATCTCAGTATGGGAGTGCCATCAATCCCCCATTTAAATGCAGGCTTATTGCCCAAATCGGTTTCTAGTGGGAGCTGAGGCAGGGAGGGTTGCAGGGAGCGGCGCTCAGAGAAGCTTTGCGTTTAGTGGCAGTGCTCGCAGAACATGACAATGTTGCTCAGGAGGGAGCCAAGGTTGCAGCAAGTTGTTGATCTGGTGGCTGAGGGGCTTTCTGTGAGCTTGGGAAGAACGGCCTCGGGGAGCACGCAAACAGGATGAATGTTTGCTTGTTTAACTTGAAGTGGAGTTGGGCTGAATGTGTGGTTTGATTATTTATTCCTGTTTTAATACAAGCGAGCCACCTTCTTTCAGATTCACATCTTTGGCTTTTTCATTCCAATTTCTGGCACCTACAGATCCCAAGTAACTTGAAACCTGAAAAGTTCTATGTTTATTCAAAGCATTTATTCCCATTAAATACTTATCTTGAAAATGTTTCTGGAGTACTAGCACAGAGGCAGAGAGCCTTAAGCTCAACTGATGTGCTTGAAAAAGCTTTAGTTTAGGGGCAGACAACTGAATTGTCCCTGTCTTTCTCAGGCAGTACATCTCTGTTACGAGGATGCTGCTTTATATATGTTCATGATAAATACTTTTACATATTTATAGCAGGCACAATTCTGTTTACTTACTGCTTGGGAAAATACTGACAAAGCCTCCACTGATTTCAGATGGATGTTTATTTGACTTTGGTTTAAAATGGGAAGATGAAGTACTTTTTGTTTTTGACTTTGTCTAAATTTAATAACAGTTTTCAGTTGGGTTTAGGTTTTTTACCTTATTGCAGAACAGTGGTGTAGCTCTTAGTAAAAGAGGAGCATGGTTCCTCTTTTATAGATAATCTGTCGACTTCCCTTGACAATATTACAGAATAATCAAATAACTGTCATTAACACTCCTGGTACAGGGAGTCTCCGCAGAGACTGGATTCAACCTGTGTTGGCACTGCTGTCTCTGTTAGTTCAGTGGGGTTGTTTCCTTACTGGCTTTGAGGAAAAAACAACCCTAAGAGTCTTCCTTGAGAAACAGGATTTGGATTTTTTAAAAGCATGGCGTTTTTTAGGAGCTGGATTATATGGCTGAAATTACAAGGATGCTTAAATGGAAGAATGGGAGCTGTGGATTCTCCTGAACTTTGGGTCTCAGGTGATGCTTTTTATACTGTTAAAAAAAATTTCGCTAATACATGGAAAAGAAAATATGTATGTGATGTAGTAGAGACGAGACATCCTCCTAGTATAGGCATAGATGGATCGAGGCGAGCTTTCTGCATGGGAATTTCATCATGTGGGTTTTGTCATGTCTTTTCTGTAAGCCCAAAAAATGTGGAAGTAAATCCCAAGTGTTGCCAGGAGGATACGTGCATGGTACATAATTTTATCTCTTTCTACGTATCTCTTGCGTTACATTTCAGGTTTCTTGACTGGTAACTGTTCAATCAGTATAGGCTGAAACCAGCCCTGTTTGTTTTCTACAGCTATAAATTACAGGCCTAATCCTTGTAGTGTGAGAATACAGGAAAGGGTAGGAGGGGGATTTTAGCCTATGAATTCCTCAGTTGGCTTTGTCTGTCTTTCCAGACTTTCCACTTGGAGTTAAACTGATGGTCGATGTTGAATATTCAGATGCTTTTCTGAAGGAGCAGATAGGCTCATCCACTGTGCTACATAAACCATCTCATGTTCCGTATGCGACCAGTATATATTACTTCTGTGCCTCTAATGATTTCCCTTTTTTATTTGGCCAACAGAGAATCCACTGCTCACTTGCAGTATGGCGTGACAGCAACAGAATAGGAAGTCCTAGTTGAGAAGGGAATTTTTCTGCCACAGTCGAACAGATCATGGATGTAAACAGAACACAGATGTAAGAAAAAAGATAGGACTTTTCAGAAGTGCTTTATAACCAATTCTGGAAAAAAAAATTACATAAACTAATCTCAATTCATAGAAGGATTATTTTTTTGGTTTTTTTGGTTTTTAAATTGGGTTCAAATTTAGTATAAAATTCTGCATGTGGACTGTCAGCTACATCAGCCATACATTGTCATCTGGAATACCCTGGGATGTATGCTCTGAAATCAAATGCCATAAATGATCTTTTTGAAAAGATGCTGTGCAAGACACAAGGACATTTAAAATCTTGCCAGCAAATGTTTTGATGCAGGAGACGCATGTTAAAGTAATAATTAAGTTGTCAGTCTAGATACATTACAAACAGGTTGTTTCTTGGCGACTTTCAGTGCCCCCAATTCCTGTCCTTAATGACAGATTTGAAATCCTGGTTTATGCAAATTGTGTCAAATCATAGCATATTTTGGACTCAGATATCTATTTTTTGCTGGGGCTTATAATTACATTTGGCTCCTGAGCTCCAGCTGTGAATGGCTGATACAGTAATCCACAGTCCAAACCTACTCCTGAAATGAATGTCTTTGAATTTAAAATAGATCTCATCCTGAAGAAAGGGTATTAAATATCAGAGGGGAAGCAGCACACAGAGGGGAGGTTTAGGTCCTTTTTGGAAACAGAACTGTGAGATTTCTGTGGTTTGTACATCCAGATTCTTAGATTAAGCCTGTTAAAGGGGGATGATCGTACTCTTAAATGAACACCAAATCACCTTTGTGTTACCTGTGAGAGATGACCAGTAGCTTTAGTATAGATCTCTCTGTTTTGCTATAGTGTCCACGTGAAGAGCAGCTGTGCAAACTTCTTAGCCAAAACTCACCCCTGACCTGGACCTGGATTCGCAGGAACCAATTCTTGGCTTCTCGTAGGACTGAGAGCAAGTGTCCAGTTCTGCTGATGGGAGTGAGCCTCCTAGGCATGGGACAGTACCAGTAATTGTGGTTAATAATCCTGGACATACTGGCAGAATGTGGGAAGGAAGGTATTTTTTGAATTCCGTTCTCATTAGAGTTTCAACTCTGAACTCTCCCAGCAAAATCAAGGTGGGTTTTTTTTTTTTAACCTCTTTTCTGAATTTACTAACCTTACTTTACTCCCTGTGAAGACCATATATCTGTGCCTAATACAAACTCCAGGTAAGGCTCCATATTTTCATCTTGACTCTTTTTCATTTGTGCTTGCTACTTTCTCCATCTCCTTTCTGTTAGATATAGCAGCAGTGAAGTACAGCCAGATTATAGCATTTATTGGGAGTGTTTATTTTGGGAGTCACGATAACTTGATTTTTATTTCTGGCTGTTACTCAGTTGATGAGTGATTTTGAGCAGGTCACCCATCTCTTTTACGGCTCATTTTCTCTGTAGAATAGGTCTGTTTCTTTGATAGTCGTAGCAAGTTTCAGAGGGAGTACAGATACTGCCCACTGAATACAGAGCTGTTATCGAAACAGGTGAATTTTGCACTTTGGTGGAGAGTGTGGCAAGGATAACTGTTCCAAACTTGTTTTGTACTTTGGACCACTTGAAGTGGTAGGATGCATTCCCAAGGTGAAAAAGGAAAATACAGAAAGATAGTAATAGCTTTAGTTCTGCTGTCAGAAGAACTGTTGTCATAACATGAGCTGTAAAAAACACCCGTTAATGATTCATAAAGTAAATGAGCTGCCATCTCAAGACCTAGCCAGAACATGGATTATGCTTTTTATTCCGTTTTTCATTCCCTTTTGACATGGAAGTTAGACTTTTCAGAGATGTCTACCTTCATTTCTGGATGAGAACTGGGCTTGCATATCAAAGGAGCTGTTTTGGGCCCAGTTCTCTTCAGTGTTTTCAGGGTGGGTTTGAATGATGGAGATGCCGTCAGGCTGGAAGAGGCTGTATACGATTTGAAGGATGGGATCAGAATTGGAGAGAGAAAACAAGAAATGGGAAACTTGGCACCTGGGAAAGGCATGCAGAAATACCCGATGGATGGGCATAATGGGATGGGTGGTGGGATGGCGGCCAGGCACGTAGGGGCCGTAGTAGGCTGTAACCTAGGTGTAAATCCAAGTGAGATGAGGCTCATCTGTTTGTGCTACCGGGCAGAGTCGCCGGTGAAGGCAGGGACGGTGCCCGGTACCGGGTGCTGGTGGTGCCCGGGTCTGGCAACCGCACCACGGGCTGGAAAGCAACACACATTATAAACGTCCCTGATGAGGAAATGAGTCATTTGCTCAGTCTAAGAAGAAAGAAAAAAA